>JAVQJD010015685.1:0-56920 GCA_036023655.1 Nannoperca australis | reverse complement strand
CCCCCCCCCCCCTCTGGTGACTGAAGTGCTGTGCGTTGGCGAAAGATCATCTGGTTCCTGAAACAAGTCTGTTTACTGGTGGTTGAGTTAAGAGGTTTAAAGATGTGTTTACTCAGGGCTGCATGAGGATTAGTATTGTATTTTAGTTCATCGTGCCTGTGTGTATGTGTGTATAGTACACAAATCAAGTCATAAGCTGATCTGCGTCTGCATAGTTTCTCATTTCCTGTTTTTTTTTGTTTTTGTGTGTGTGGTGGGAGTAGCAGCAGCAGCCCTGAAGCTTCTCCCCCTCACCGCAACGCTTCTGTTTGCCAAAAAGAAGCCCAACCCAGGATGTTTAAGTCAGAACTTTCCCCTCTCTACCCCCTTTAAAACACCCACTCACAAATCTAAAAACATCATAAACTCCTCCACAACAACTACAAAACAAGCCCAGTCTGCTAACCCTATACTCTGGGCACTGCTCTGTGCTTGCAGCCAGTGCACACATCGCCAGTATGTGCATATCAGACCCATGTATGTTTGTTCATGTGCATCTGCCTTTGTTCCCTGCAGTGGCAGCTCCGCTCAGTTATTTAAAGTGATGAACTTAATCCCACAGAGTCAAATTATTATTTAATGGCACCCTATTGGCCTGAACCCACTGGCCTTTTGTACCCAGTCGTACAGATCAAATCCATTATCTTTGCCCGTGGTAGGTGAGCCTCATATTAAAGGGAGTTGAATAGCATTTCCAATAATGTGTCAGGGCTTCCTTATTGCCAGATAAGTGGAGTTTGATATATAACACAACTTATATGGTATATAACGTACGTGATAGACTAAACGATCAATAAAACCCTTATCAAGTCTTATCAAAACACATCCTGACATGACATGACCTCGTAACTGATAATTAAATTGCCAGGTCAACACCAGCCAATCTACAAACTCAAAATCCCAAATTATCACAACATTTCACATTTCACAAACTAATAAAAAATAATGTATTAAAAGCTTTTCAAGTAATAAATGGCCAGACAGTGTAATAACATCACGTTATTAACCAGGAGGCTTTAGTGAGAGAAACATACTATGTATATAACATGTACATAACTTTGAAATGACTTATAATGTAACATCTTTGTATCGTATCTGAACTTACATTAAATTACGGCATTTAGCAGACGCTTTTGTCCAAAGCTACTTCCAAATAAGAGCTTTACATAAAGTGCATAGAACCATGATCGAAAACAACAAGATGTCTCAACTTAATATAATATTTGCATGGATGGGATGCATGGAAGGTAACTTGAATGGCTGAACCATGTGTGAACATTAGATACCCGCAGCAACTGCTGCAGGTAAGACATTAAGTGTAAAAGATAATGGGTGACTCAAAGGTTAAGTGCGGTGTTAGATGTTAAGACACGTCACGAGTGTTCAAGTGTGCTGCTTCTAATCTTTCTCCACTTACTGACCTGAGATGCGTTCACTTTCCTTCAAGAAAACTTAAAGGCCACTGACCTGAATTCTGGTGTGTAAGAGGTTTATCAGACAGTAACCAGTTTCGTAACTTTCTTCTGCTGCAAACACTGCAGCAACAGTTCCTTTACAATGCCAATTAAACAGCCAGCGCATAAACCTTTATCTACTAACCTCAGTCCATACCAGAATCATTTCCCAACAGCACAGTCTCATATAGAGCAGCCAAACGGTATTCAAACACGCCAAATATATTTTGAACTTCTAGTGGAGATCCAAAGATATAGCACATGTCAGGCGGAATCCTTTGAGAAAACTGGTTTAAAGTGATGCACCGGACGTGCAGAATCTGCAGAAAATGGTGCATTTATAAAGACAAACATGGAGTCTTGGGTTTGAATACTTCACATCCTATAAGAGATACAAAGAGCTGATACAAAATATACAGCACAATGGAAAATATTGAATTTTAAGGGGTAAAATCAGCACTAACATCGTTTTACTGTGTTTTGTGTGTGTGTCTAGTGCTGCTGACGTGGGTGAACTGCTCCAGTGTGAGGTGGGCCACCAGGGTGCAGGACATATTCACTGCCGGCAAGCTGCTGGCCCTCGCCCTCATCATCATCATGGGCATCGTGCAGATCTGCAAGGGTACGCTAACCAACGCCATCTGTGCTCCCTGGATGCATATGTCCATAGTACATTCCACCTGTGAACGGCGGTTTCTCTGTCTATGTGTGAAAGGATAAAAGACACACACACACACACACCACAGTGGTCATTCGGGACAGTATGGACTCCCCGTGGACGCCACAGGGGTCAGTGAGTTGCCGGGGCCCCTCACATTGCTGATATCAGCACGCCTGTGTGGGTTTGCTATTACAACATGGCTGAGGGCCAGTTGTTCCAGGGGCCACAGAGAATAGGCCCCTGGAACAACACAAATGGGGATTTCTGTGCGAGTGTTTGAAGATAAATGAAGAGTTCAGTGGGTGATTTGATGGGAGTCATATATGAGGGGGGGCAGTTTAGTGAGAGCAGAAATACTTTAATGCTCTCTGAAAACACGCCTCAAGGAGGGATTTCAGGAAGAATGTATCGTGGTTTATTTAGACATTTACCCCAAACGGAGTACTTCATACTTTCTCAGTAGGAACTTTATAGAGATCACAGTGGATTTTACAAATAAGTCATTTTACAGGGATTAAGCAGAATGTCTTTTACAACTCGGTTTACGCACCCTGATTGCATTAGATGATGGTTTTCAGCTGGGTTTCCTCACAGGAAGCCCAGATTTCAGGTTGTTTACCCTCACAGCGAAGCAACATTAGCAAACCCAAGTGAAACGATCAGGAAAAAAACCTACTCACTTAGGTACGCTCATACAAATGTACATAGGGAACACAGAATAAATGAAAAGGATTAAAAGAGCATTAAATGATGTCACCTAATCTTTTGCATTGTCTCCTCCACCCGTAGGAGAGTACTACTGGTTGGAGCCAGCCAATGCCTTCGAGCCCTTCCAGGAATATGACGTGGGATTGATAGCCTTAGCCTTCCTACAAGGCTCCTTCGCCTACGGAGGGTGGAACTTCCTCAACTACGTCACAGAGGAGCTGGTGGACCCTTATGTGTAAGAAACATTTTGTCGCCATGGTTAAAAGCCCACCTTCCCACAGAGCTGAATGTCTCATTGCCGTAGGAATATAGCTGATTTTAAAGCAGCTCGCAGCTATTTTGGTGATTAGCAGTTGCATACTTGACTAATCTTCCCAGTTTAATCCCTGATCCCTTTTTCTTAAAGCTCTCTGAAAGTGATTTAACAAAGCATGGGAGAAATTCTCACTATCATTCCCAGTATCTGACCAGCCAGAAACATTTCTGTTAGAATAAAATGTCTGTTTTTTTAAATAACCTTGGTAACTATTAATACACCTTCTCTACCGTACAAGTTTTAATTTCCTACTTTAAATCCCTCCCCTCTACCTCCTTTCTGTCTTCTAAACATTGCTGTTGTTACCGTCTCCAGGAACCTTCCTCGTGCCATCTTCATCTCCATCCCCCTCGTGACCTTCGTCTACGTCTTTGCCAACATCGCCTACGTCACGGCCATGAGTCCCCAGGAGCTGCTCGCCTCAAACGCTGTTGCCGTGGTGAGTAGCTTGAGAGCACAAGGAGCTGCAGGGTGGTCCCGTGACGTGATTCAAACACACACGCCTTGGTGGCAGAATCACTCTGTCTCCCCCTGGTGATCCCTGTTGGTCAATGCTCAAGTGAAATGTGTTCACTGATACCTTTTATACCTCATTCATTGCATTGTAGTTGTGAATATGATGAAGAAAGCATCTAACCATCAGCCTGTGTGTCTGCTTCACCCCCCTGCCCCTCCCTTTCCTCCACCCTCTAACCTCCATCCCAGACGTTTGGTGAGAAGCTGCTGGGAGTCATGTCGTGGATCATGCCCATCTCTGTGGCTCTCTCCACCTTCGGGGGAGTCAACGGTTCCCTCTTCACCTCTTCACGGTGAGTTGGAGTCTCTAGTCTGTTTTTTTCTCTGGATTCTAACAAATAAAACACAAAAATCCCTCCAGAAAGGCTTCTGAAAATGGTAAATGTGATGTTTCTAAGCGTGCACTGCGTGGATCTACTGCATGCCGCACGTGCATTAGCTGAATGAGTTTTTGCACCTCTCACAGATTGTTCTTCGCTGGAGCCAGAGAGGGCCACCTCCCCAGTCTGCTGGCCATGATTCACGTGAAACGCTGCACTCCCATCCCCGCCCTGCTCTTCACTGTGAGTACTGCCCTCACAGCACCACTCCTCTATATGTATTTCTACCTTTTAGCATCTCGTGATACTCAGTAAAACCCAACCAGACCAAAGACAAGAAAGCAGCGTCGTGACAAACGCAGAGGCTGCAGAGAAATCGTCCCGTCTTCCTGTCTCTGACCGTCCTCTCCTTCTTACTCCTCAGTGCCTGTCCACCCTGCTTATGCTGTGCACCAGCGACATGTACACTCTCATCAACTATGTGGGCTTCATCAACTACCTCTTCTATGGAGTCACTGTCGCCGGGCAGATTGTCCTGCGTTATAAGCAGCCCGACATGCACCGACCAATCAAGGTGCGTTCTATGTGTTTTTGCCTCATATTTTGGTTTATTTTGCACCTTATGTACCAAATGATGTAAACAAGGATACATACTATAATACATATCACATACGTCATATATTTCCTTTTTTATTTCAGCATGTGATTGTTGTTCTTTTTGCAGTTTTGTCTGTTAATGCTGTCGTAATAGAAAATTACATTTTATACAAAAATTCAAGGGATGAACAAATAAACAGGACAGATGCAAAAAGTAGAACCAAACAAATTAGGAAACTGATCAAATAAATCTCTTAGAAAGGGATGTGAACAACACACCGTGGTCAAGAAGTACCAGAAAATAGGTTTTTCTTGTATGCAATTCTTTTCTATCACAAATGAATCCTTTATCACTTAAAGATAAGCTTTCTCAGTGCTTTGTTTGGCATCGAAATCAGAAAATCTAAACCAGAATTGGAGCCAGTTGAGGCCCAAATCTGAAGGTGAACCTGTTTCTTAAATGGCAACTGGCCAAAAAATACTGGCATCTAGATTTGCTCTGCAAAGCAGTTTTGAAAAACAGCCAGTATGGAGGAGGGAGAACCTGAAAGCTGTAAACGTCATCAGTTTACTAAGAATTTGCATCATATTCGAAAGGGAGAAACTACCAAGTGTAGTAAGTTGTTGCTTTGTTCTCTCTCTACAGATCAGTCTGATATGGCCGATCATCTACCTCCTCTTCTGGGCCTTCTTGCTAATCTTCTCCCTTTACTCTGAGCCCGTGGTGTGTGGCATCGGCCTGGCCATCATGCTGACTGGCATCCCCGTCTATTTCCTGGGAGTCTACTGGGAAAACAAGCCACAGTGCTTCGACGCCTTCGTTGGTGTGTTAGCTTATCCCGGCATGTGTCATGTTAAGAGTTGTTTTAGGGATAATGTTCTCTGCCAGCCGTGAAATGTTTGACATATCTCGAACTACAAGTCTCATTTGGCAAATCTACAGAATAGGTGAACAATTTGGAAAATACACCTATTTGCTTTTTATCCCATAGGAAAATGGGAAAATGGATACCACTGTGTGGAGTCTGAAGGCAAATATCTTAGCTTAGACTGGAGGAAGGGGGAAACAGATATTCTGCTCTTTCTAAATTTGAAATATATGTCAGCTCACAAGTTTACACATTTGTCCCCGAACAGATATGTAAAAACGACAATTAGTGGTTTTAGTTTAGAGTTACGCAGCGTAGCTATTCTTGTTGGTAAGCATCTTTTTGAACTAGCTAGGCTAGCTGTTTCCCCCTGCTTCCAGTCTTTATGCTAAGCTAAGCTAACAGCCTCCCGGATCTCGCTCCATACTGAATGCACAGACATGAGAGCGGTATCGATCTTTTCAAGAAAATGAATGAGCGTATTTCCTAAAATGGCAAAGTAATCTTTCTTGATTTAAAACGCAGTGTGGCATTAAAATTGTGAAATATTATTATGAAACATGATTGAATTTAAATGATTTGTCCTGGGAGAAATGTATCTTGGCAGTTCATTTGTTAGTAAAAACGAAATATTCTTTGAAAGCCCATTTCCGCCCATCCTAAAACTGTTTGTCGCACTCTTCTTCCAGATAAGATGACGTACTTGGGCCAGAAGTTCTGCGTGGTGGTTTATCCGGCTGTAGGTAACAGCGTGAGCGAAGAGGAAGGAGAGGAAACGAAGGAGGCCAGGTCTCCTCTATCTAAGGAGGACGAAGACAACCACAAGTCAGCGGACTGCTAAAGCGCACGTCTTTATCTCCCACCTGTCCTCCACTAAACAGACGTATGCAGACGCACACGTGGGTTGTGCACACACGCAAATGTACAACGCAGTGTGTAGTGGATTTACTGATCAACACTCGTGCCCCCACACTTTTTAATATTTTTTATATGGTTTTAGCAATGTGTCACTCAGTAATGTCTGTGCCAAATATAGTATGAGATGTTTGGTGTAATTATGACCTCAAACGTTTCTGTCTGGGGCGCTTCAAAAGTGCAATAAAGACTCAAACTCCTCCATGCACGCTTAAACAGACACATTTAACCATTTACTACTCTCCATCGTCATCATCACCATCCTGCTTCTCTTCCTCCCTCTCCTCCCCCACACACTCCCTGCACACTCCTCCTGTAAGAGATCCTTTATTTTTCGTTTCGTTTTTTTTTACTTACTGTACTGTGATGGCTACACAAACACGTTTTGTTTGTTTGTTTGTTTCTTCTTTGCCACATTGTCGTACATTCAACACACCAAAGCTGTATTTAGATTGTCGAAGCAGAAAAATCAGATTCAGATCAAGTTACTTCATGTCGTGACGAACAACAAGTACTGTGGGGTTTTTTGTTTTCAAAGGTGACTGTGATTCCGAAATGTTTCTTTTTTTTGTAATTGTGATAATTGTTTATATCATTTGCATTTGTTGTTATTTTAGTTTTAATATGTTAATTTTAGTTTTGTTGATATTCTTAATTTCTCACATACAACTGGGCCTTTTTTCTTTTTTTTTTTTTGCAACCATGGAGGTGTACGCCTGAAAGCTGATGTGTGATGTGTACTTTGTATTGGTAAATGTGCTGAACGGTGCACTGTTCTTTGTTAATTGCCTTAATTAGAAAATATTCTGTGTTTGGGTGCCATTGCTGCTCTGTTTTGACTGATACTCGTACTTTGGGGTTTAATTTAATGTAGTTTTTAATGTGAAGCAACAAAAGAAGTGTTAGTTTTTGAAATCTAAGAGTTTGGGATTTGTTTATGGACACTACAGTGATAATTAACCTGTTAAAACTGCAAGTCCACACAGATGACTAGAACGAATAAATTGGCAAGACATGATAGTTATAGTATAGTATAGTTATCGCCACTACATTTGCATTGTTAATGTGCAAATCCCAACACCGACACTTGTGAATGCCTGTGTGGAAAAACAAAGAAATAGTTTGAAGGCAGAAATGTTTTTCGTAGCTTACCATCTAGCTGTGTTTAAATAACTTTGTTCTGTATTTTTTATTCATACAATTTACTAGAAGAGATTTTAGTGCAATATTACTACAGGCACCAGCAAATAAACAGAACACGCACCCCTAAATTAACCCATTCTATGTCGTCTGGTAATAGTTATGTATCTATACTTATGCTGTATATTATAGTAACAACACTCTTTCACACATAAACGCACATTGTGTACTCTGTGTCTTCAGTCTTTCTCTAATATATTAGTGTCTCAGGGCATCCGCACGGCCTTCTCCTTACACACTGCCTAAAACCTCCAGAACATGAACATCCAACAGATGTGACTGATTGTCTCTTTGCTAAATGTTTGTACCGGTGCTTTTAGAGATTGATTTCCTCAGGAGTCTAAATATTACAAGCGATCCCAAAAATATCCCAGAGAATGATGGCAAAGAAAACCCAGTATCATTGAAGTTGGGCCAGTATTGTACAAGTTTCTTTTGTTAAACTTTGTAAGACGAACATGATGCTGAAAGGCAATGATTGTGTTGTGTGCCTGTACAGTTGTTGTGTATTTACAGTATGCACAGATGTCATGACAGTCTGTATGTTGTCTTATTAAATAAAAACCACTAACTGAGTTTGTAATTCAGGGCCTCATTTCTATTAAAATGCTCCGAATGTATAAATGTATTCCATCGTGCGACCAACCTCAATTTTTAACAAACTTTTTTTAACAAACATTTCACACAGCACATACAGTGACATGCAAAAGCTTGGGCACCCCTGGTCAAAATACAGACAGTGTGATGTTTGCTTCCACAATTTGCTGGAATTAAATTGAATTCATTCTTCCCTCTACCAGTGAAATGTCCCGTGCCACTGGCTGCAACCCAAGCCTAAAGCATGATCTGCCCTCGTGCTGCACCGTTGGACAGTTGTTCTTTTCATGAAATTCTGCACCCATTTGCCCCCAAACAAAAAGTGCTGTTTTAAATTTCTTAATTTGGTTTGTTTAGATGTTTCGTTGCAAACTTCTGACGCTGAATTTTGTGGTGAGGGAAATGTCTTCTTCTGCTGACTCTTCCATGAAGGTCATGTTTGTGCAGGTGTTGCTGTACAATAGAACAGTGCAGAAGATGTCTGCTACATCTTCCTGAAGGTCTTTTGCAGTCAAACGGGGGTTTTGATTGGCCTCATGAGCCATGACAGTTCTCTTGGTCTATCATCATGTATGATTCTTCGAGCAGTTTGCAGTCTATGTGACATACTGAGAGACGTTTTGACTGGCGTGACTCAAGCTTTCGGTCTATTTTTGTGTTAAAAATGTAAATGTACGTATTGGTGGCGAGTGTGTGGCAGAAATAAAAAGCAACAAGACTCTTCGTGTCTCCTTCGTACAGCTGCTTTCCAGTTGTTTCTGAAGAACACAGAATGGCAGAAGTGAGACATTAATGAGTTTATTCTACTGAAAAACAAATAAACAGCAGAGTTCAATTCTGTGCACACTGGGGGGGGGGGGGGGATATGGAGACAGCATATCCCAAAAGGTTAACATTGCTTCTCTTAACACACAAAGAAACCTAACGATATCCATGTAAACTGAAGTAATTGTCAGACAACAACAACGTAGTTGGCACGTTCCGTGTCTTCATGTGGTGAAATAATATAAATCATTATCCTGCTGAATGGACATGCCCGGTCTTCTTACGAAGCAGGTATGAAGCATACTCTGCAGTACATGATTTACAATGAGTGGCGGGAGGTTTTCTGACACAAAACACGTCCTCTACTTCTTGTTTTCCTTCACAGGAACAGTTAGGATATCAATAACACTGCGCCAGAACCCGAATACACAAAACTATCCTTTTAAACACACTGTTGTCCATCTTTTACAAATCTTACTGAGCTACATGGGAACCCCACAAAAAAAAAATAGATTTTTGATATGCTGATACGCCCAGTAGCCTCAGATAAGGATACTAAGTGGGCTATTTCTTTAGAGAACAGAATAAATCACAGATGAAGCAGAAAAAGTAAACCACAGTTTGTGTCCCACTCTGATCTGATTCATCACCAGTGGAACAAAGATAATCTCTGTGCTCATGCGCAGAAAGAGAGAGACGACACTGTGGTTTTCTGTAGCAGCCAAAATGAGCTCTGGGTTGTAGAAGCTTTGTTTAATTCTGCGAGTAACTTTGCCTTTTTACTGCCAGGACACACAATGTAACATTCGCTGCCATGTCAGTGTTACAGTGGGGGGGGGGGCAGTGTTTGCAGCCAACACATATCTGGCTGTAGGGAAGTGGCTGCCGCAAGTAGAACCCGGTCTAACTCTTTCTACCAACGGCTCTGTGTTGCCTACAGTGCCACCCGGCGACTCCGCGGCCCGCCGCTGCGTGCCTTCGGTGTATCCGCTTAATGTAGGCATCGCAAAGGCTGAGGCATGTTTCCAGGGGACGGCTACAACGCAGGCTTAGAGTGTGGGCATCTGGGAGAGCGGAGCGCCTGTCCTCCTCGCAGAGCAAGAACCAGGTGGAGAACGGAGCCCCCCTGGATTTTATAGTCGGCCGCTGTTTTCTCATCGTTCCTGAGAACAGAGACAAGAGGAGTTTGTGACGTGTTGTAGAGGAAGACACAGGCAGTACTTGTTAGCAGGAACAGTTCAATAGGAAGATAATTAGTTCACATGGGTTATGGTGACAATAAGAAAACCATAGAAAGGGTATCTTAATCTTACATCTGTTTCCCACTGTAGATCAACCTTTGCTGCTGCGGGGGGATCCCTTCTTTCTCCTCCACCCTTTCTTTAATCCGCTCCACCTGGATGGAAATGAATACATCAAAACATATTGCTCAGAAACACACACCGAATAATGGGTAAATATCATTATACAGCACAAATGAGGAAATTAAGTAGATGTTATACCTTATCTGTGGGCTCTATGTCAATCTCTATCTCTTTGCCTGTGAGTGTCTGTGATAAAAAGACAACAACAAAAACAATGTCAGGTTATTGTTGAGCTGATTATGAAACAGGACACAACTCAGTGACTCGGGAAAAACAACAGCTCAAACGCTTTGCTAACTGTTACACCGGGCTAAACGTTATGCGTGTTTTGCCTTACCTTCACTTTAATCAGCATCTTTGTTGACTCTGTCTCGATCAAACACGCTGAAGCAGAATCAGTAGTATGCTTATATGTTAACTGAATCTATGTTTGACACACGACAATGACAACACGGTGTAGTGGTGAGGAAACTCGATATTCCTCTCCTTCAAGTGCGTGTTTCCTGTGTTTCCCGGTGAATCCCGCCGCCTCCGTGATTGTACGACAACGGTTCCGCTTCAAGCCGAGTTCAGACTTCGCATTTGCTTCATTTACCGTCGAAAAAGCTCAGAACTTGACCTAAAAATATCTTCCATTAGCGTCAGTATCACCCCGAACGAAAACAAAGCGAAATTTGTTTCCTGAATACCTAAAACCGTCCTTACGACAACAGCGCGACGTGCCGGAAAGCTAGCCTCGCATTTGTAGTTTTTGCCTGCGAACTGCCTACTAGCTGAACCTCTTTGGAAACTACAAAGTGGCTGTCAGTTGGTGTCCGCGCCCCAAAAGCTTCCCGCGCACACTGGTAAAGGAAACATCGACACAGGCAGAATAATCCATCTTTTCCTAAAGGTAAAAGCTTTATTTAGTTAAATCTACAAGACAACGCATTCTTTGGCTAATTAGAAGCGCATGTTAAGGAAAAAGGGTTGCAGCGCTCATCAAGTGGATTACATTTTTACACTTTTAACCTGACGTTATTCTATGCAACCTTGAATTTTGACATCGGGGCTAAATAACGTTAAGCAAGCCGACACTGTTCTGATCTATGTGGTATAATTTCGCTTTATTAGCATTTTGAAACAGCTAGCTAGCTAAAGATTCTGGCTAACTTTGACTCATCATTTTCTTTCACAGATTCATATTCTTGGACAAGCTGCTTTATTTTTCCATTTGTGACACCAACCTGTTTCCAAAATGCCTCGCATTGAGAATGACATCAAGCTGGACTTCAAGGATGTTCTCCTCCGTCCAAAGAGGAGCACACTCAAGTCTAGGAGCGAGGTAGGTGTGCAGCTGCGGATCGTTTCCCACATGAAACCTGACTGATCGAAATACAGATGTTAACATTTTCTGAACCTTTAGTCATCCCAGAGAGTGATTACACATCCTCGTGGGCATTTGGAAGTTCTTAAAGTAGAGGAAAGTACTCCCAGTTTACCAGCTGGATGGTGAATTCAAGCTGCAAACCTGCATCTGTAAAACTAAAAGCTCCTGCTGCCATGTGACTGTAGTAAGACACGGTGAACCATGAAGAGAATTTCAAATAGCTGAAATAAATTAAAACAAATCTATGAAACTCTTTGGCACGCTAACGTCTCATTGTCTTTGCCTCTCTCAGGTGGACCTAATGAGGAGCTTCTCTTTCAGGAACTCCAAGGGCAGCTACAGAGGGATCCCCATCGTCGCTGCAAACATGGACACCGTGGGGACCTTTGAGATGGCCCTGGCTTTGCACCAGGTAGGTTATGCATTACGTGAGATGTGTATAATTACATTGCATTACATTTGTTATTAACTGCATGACTTTTTATTTCACAAAGAGCTTCATAGAGCACGTACGGTTAGAAGCTATTTTAATGTCATTTATCATATGGAGT
This sequence comes from Nannoperca australis, assembly GCA_036023655.1. Lineage (NCBI taxonomy): Eukaryota > Metazoa > Chordata > Actinopteri > Centrarchiformes > Percichthyidae > Nannoperca > Nannoperca australis. The sequence continues at coordinate 44,679 of JAVQJD010015685.1, read as the reverse complement.
CAGGTAGTTTTTTTGTAGGAGGAAAAAGTGACTCCATCCCTCACACAGTTAGAAAAGCAGCTCCATAGTGGTGCATAAATATCTCCATCACTCCGTTGTTCTTTGTCTCCTGTACTAGTTCACTCTGTTCACCATGATTCACAAACATTACTCCGTGGATGACTGGGTGGAGTTTGCAGCGAAGCATCCCGAATGCGTGGAGGTACTCAAAGTGTTCGTTGTTACGCCACCCTTTATTTCAGGGAGTTTATTCATGGTGGCCTTTTTTTGTAACACAACGCCTTCTCTTCTCTGTTCATCTCCCAGAGTGTAGCAGTCAGCACGGGGACCGGTGACGGTGACTTCGACAGGATCTCAGCCATCTTGGCGGCGGTGCCACAGCTGCAGTATATCTGCGTGGACGTGGCTAACGGCTACTCTGAACACTTTGTTCACTTCGTCAAAGACGTCAGGCAGAAGTTCCCCTCTCACACTATAATAGTCAGTAGATGTCTGTCTTTTATACGAGGGGCTGACAGGGGAGCGGGTGTTCACAGGGGAACATTTATTTGCTAGGCGAGCAATAAAACCTTTTTCATTATTGCTTTTATTTTGCTCAGGCAGGAAACGTGGTGACAGGGGAGATGGTGGAGGAGCTGATCCTCGCTGGTGCCGACATCATCAAAGTGGGCATCGGACCAGGTAACACATCTACATCTGCACAGTGTCACATCACCACCAGGTTATCTGGATACACTGTCACTAACTCCCGACACATTTAAGACCAATGTGTAAACGCCATATTTAAAGACCCAATTTATAGAACTGTGTTTGAAAATGACGTAACTTGACTTGACACTTCAGACAGTGACATATATTTTTATGATGATGAAATGAACTTTCACATACTTCCTGGATGGACATTTGCTATGTACAAAACCTACAAACCTGAACTCATCTCCTGCCCTTGTATCTTCCTCTACAGGCTCAGTGTGTACCACCCGCAAGAAGACAGGGGTGGGGTACCCGCAGCTCAGCGCTGTGATTGAGTGTGCAGATGCAGCACATGGCCTGGGGGGTCACATCATCTCTGTGAGTCACTCTCTTTTTGATAATCCAGAGATTCAGTCATGTATTTATTTATTTAATGAGTTCATGTTGAAGGAGGTATTTGACATTTGGGGAAATGAGAGCGTAGAGTTAGATGAGAAGATTGATACCACTAACGTGTCTGTGTGCTAAATATGAAGCTACAGCTAGTTAGCTTAACTAAGCGTAGAGGGATCATTAGCGATACTGCTGAGTGAAATCTGTTACCTTCAGCCTACAGCCAGGCTAGCTGTTTCCGGTCTTTACGCTAAGCTAACATAACCGGCTAATGGCTCCAGCTTTATATTGAGTGGTAGAGAATGGTATCCTTCTGTGTTACTTTGTGTAATTCCATCCACTCTTCTCTTCCCAGGAACGTGTATTTAACGCTGAGGATGTACGGCCTCCAGGCTACAGTCAGGCTAATAACGCGTGTTTTCTTTCCCCTCTCTTCTCTTCACACAGGATGGGGGGTGCACTTGCCCAGGAGACGTCTCAAAGGCTTTTGGTAAGTTTGACTGTTTTCAACATTTGCGCTCTAACTCCAACCACGGTGCGAACTCTCTCTGTTAAGAGAGGCCTCTCACTATTTGTTCGGCTCTCTCTGCGTGACCTCTCAGGTGCCGGAGCGGACTTTGTGATGCTGGGCGGTATGCTCGCTGGCCACTCAGAGAGCGGCGGTGAGATTATTGAGAAAAACGGCAAGAAATACAAGCTGTTCTATGGAATGAGCTCTGACACAGCCATGAAGAAGCATGCAGGAGGTGTGGCTGAGTACAGGTCAGAGTCGGGAAAAAAAAGTATTTCTTGTGTGTGTGTGTGTGTGTGTGTTTTTCCTGTCAATGAATCGCTAAGCCTAAAGTGCAGAGTGGTGACTGGTGTGTTCGCAGTATACCATGTTTATGCAGTGTTTTTTTGCCTCCAGAGCGTCAGAGGGGAAGACCGTGGAAGTTCTTTACAAAGGTCCGGTGGACGTGACAATACGAGACATCCTGGGCGGGGTCCGCTCCACCTGCACCTACGTCGGGGCTGGCAAACTGAAGGAGCTGAGCCGCAGGACCACCTTCATCAGGGTCACCCAGCAGCTCAACACTGTCTTCGGCAACGACAGCTGAGTGCCCGTCTCGATCCTGCTTCAGATGCGGAAGAATAAGTCTGCGCCGCTGCCTGTCTGACTCCCAGATGCTGTTTGTGCACCGACCATGTGTAAACACAAGTGAACAGACACGTATATTAATATTTCAATACTGCCCTTTTCCTATCCTTATTTGCTTTTACGGTTCTTTGACTTGAAACTCCAATGCAGTTTTAGTTTACTGAGTTTTGACTCTGATGTCTCCAGACAGTGAGATGTAAGCTAGAGCAGAGAGCGTCCCGCTCTTTGCATGCGTGCTGTCTCATCATTCCAATGCAATGTCCTTTATTCATGTATGCAAATCTGTGGCTGCCTATGAACAGTACCTACAACATGTCTCTGTGCCCAGTGCACCCACATATAAAACTATAGCAAATGTCTTAAATTATTTAGAAAGCCTAAATATGAACGAAGCCGCTGTGGCTTTTAGAAATTCAATCAATCCATCGCTCAATAAGTTTTGCACTTTAATGATTTATAATTTGAGATTCTATTATTTAAGTTCTCTAAATATCCCATAGATATGTTTTGAAACTACAGTGTCATACATTGTTTCCGGCACCTACTAATACTGTTACCTTTTTAAATAGTAGTTTATATAGTAGGAGTGGATATATGGACCAGTAGATGCTGAATGCTACACATTTTAAGCAAGAGGTGTGATTCAATAGAAACGTGCAGCTTTTGTCTTCTCTGGTTCTAGCTGCTGCTGATCAATACCAAAGTTGGTGTTAATTCGTTCATGATTCATTCTCAAGTCTTTTCATTCCTTGGAATAAGCACCAGTGTGGTTTAGTGTAGTTTCTCCATTTCAAGCAGTTTTTAGTTTTAAAATTCATTTTGTTTCCATTTCATTTCTTTTAACCGGTCAATAAAAACATTCCACATCTTGAAATTCTTCTGGCTTTATTATTGATCCGATCATTCAGTGCACTGTGAGGTACTGCACACTCACCACCAGTAGGTGGAGACAAAAACTAAACTGGAAACACTGCAGTTACAACAGAGTGATCCTGTTGCTTACATTAGAAGCAATTCCCAAATCAAAATTATGAACCTTTATGTAACGACGTTCATCTCGTTACATTGCTTATCGTGTATGATTTGTATTTTGTGCACTAAGAACAATCATAGCATTAATTACTGAAGTTCACAAACCACCTCTGTGATGTTTACGCCACCAATAAATGCCCCACAGGAACAATTATCCTGGTGAAAGGGCTTTTCATTGCCGTATCTACTGTTGGTCTTCGTGTAAACCTGCCCACAGGAGCACTTCCATTGCTGCTGGGACACATTTGGGGAATTCTCCTTTATTAGATGAACAAAAGGGACCAGTTCCCAGTTGAGGCTCATCTTAATTGTGATTATTTCGTCCCTCTGGTACCGTCCGGTTCTGCTGAAGAAGGACAGCGAGGAAGCAGCAAAGTTCCAAAACACTTCCACCAGTTTGGGTCGCGGCGTGGCCTCGTCTCCACTTTTGCCCTGACGTGAGATTATTGAAGAGGAAACCTTGGGTTGCTTCTCTTTTATTTTTTTCACGTCAGTTTGCTGCAGCCCAAAACCTTGTGAACTGATTGACGCATCACAACGATCATCAGACGTGAGAGAGCTGAGCTGGTTATTTTGGCAGCGCAGACCGTAGACAGGTCCGTCCTTCAGGTTCTTTGCAGACTGTTTGTCACATAAACCAATGGTCCAGTCACAGTCTTGGGACAGACTGACCATCCACCTTTGAAAGTTAGGAACTGACTGGGTGCTATGGATTAGAAGAGTGGCACAGCACTGACCCTGCCTACTACTGTAGAAAACCTTCCTCTTGTCTTTGGACAGTGACATGGCAGGGCCTAAAGTCTGCGGGTCAAAGATCAGGTTTGAACTAGTAGCAACGGGCTCCTGGTGGTTCTCTGGGTCAACAAGACTCAACAGGGATCCCCAGAACTGGTCTGCTTGCCTCAGCATCTTTTCACCATTCTGTCTTATCTCTTGAACCAGCGTGTCCCGATCACTGCCGGGCTCCAACCCTTTTCTCAGATCCACAGCCTTGGCCTTCTCCACATCCTGATGCACCTGAGAATACATTTGCAGGAACCTGAAGGTGTCCTTCTCGTTCTGTGCTGCACGCATGCTGGTCTTGCTGGTTCGGACGGACACCATACGAGCAGAGACTGAACTCTGGACACTGGTGAGGGCAATATCACGCAGGTTAGTCACAGTACCAGTAAGGCCCGTTGATCGGCGTCGAGCTTTTCCACGAGCTCTTTGTGAGCCGTGGAGAAGGTCTTCATGTTGTGTAGGCGGTGCTGGTCTTCAATGGCGCAGGAAACGCACACACAGGTCAAGTCATCCAAGCAGTAGTACTCCACGAGTTTGCCATGTTGTGGGCATTTAGTGGCGCATGGGTTCAGTCCGAGGATGAGTTTGTAGTAACACAGGAGTGGTCAGGTGGGCCTGGAGGTGCTGAACACACATGGAGATCTCACATTTCATGCAGGTCTTTCGTGCTGGTTTCCTGTCCTCCTCCGTACACATGTCGCAGACGATAACTTCTGGGTCCTTTTGCCGATTGTCAGACATGTTTTCAAAAGCAGGAAATCCTGATTCGATTTTTCTCGAATATTATTGAGTGCTGAACAAAGTCCGTAGGGTCCTCCTCGTTGTTCTTTGGCAGAAAGTTGAAAATAAAATCTAATTTTGCCGAACTTGGTGGTTCACTCGTCTCCGGTCTGAATGGTCTGTTACAGCAGCACTTGAGATGTTTGCTAAATCAAACAGTCAGGGCGAGGAGGCGAACAGATCTGGCTGCAGGCCAGGTTAGGTTGTTAGGGAAGTTTCCTTTCACACAATGTTTTTATGGCTTTCCAACACATATTGGTGTAACTCTTTGTGTGTGAGACATCAGGACTTGTAATAAGTCAAGCAAACTATGAAATTCAGATACTTATCAGCTCATCATGATCTAGCCCAAAATCTTGGAATTAATTACTAGTGTTTCTGTTGAATAAACTCCTCAGGTTGCCCTTGAAAACAAAATACTGGATCTGAATTAAAGTGTCATGACCTGTCATTACCTTGTTAAATTGTGTTCAAATTAGCTGTTTGCCTGTCGACGTTCCCTCAGAGTCTAGTGTGAGTTGTATTTACCAGCAGTAGCATTTCCTGTCAAATAAACTGTCTACAGGTTTGTTTTGTTTACCTATTGCTCATAAAAAGCCTTACATTATATAAACATATCAGTTTACTACAGGTTCAATCTACACTCAGTTGCCAGTTTAAAGATAGCATTCGCATAGCTAAAACTAATGCAGTCAAACAAGTCCTACTTTTATTAAAGTTTTAATACTTGGCTTTTGTGGAATATTGTTTTGGAGGGGTAAACATTTTGGCATATTAAATAAATATAGTCATTTTGGAGGCTGTAGTTGCCCTCTGTGGTCCAATATTAATTAAATATAAATATAAAAACTTAAAACAGGGTTGAGATTCTATGAAGAACAAAGGTCCAGTGTTGGAGTACTGTCAGTCAGGTGCATGTTTTATTGTAAAGTGTGATCATTATACTATACAACTATAAAGTTGGATCAACATCTCTCTAAAACACTTTCAACAAAAATGGAACTTCACCTTATTGAAGGTGGGATTTAATGCAGGGCTGTTGAATTAGACTGCACACCTGTAGCTAATAAAATGGCCACTGATTTGATTTAATAATCCATATTTGAATCGTCTTGTATTATTTTAAACATCCCATCCCATGTCACAGATAAACCCCGGGAAAAATACATTTCATCAGATCACAATAAGCTGCGATCTGATGAAGCTGTGATCATTAACTTTACCAAACAAACTCTAGCTTCTCCCACTGGGCGGTTTTACTGCATGTGTCAGATGAGCAGAAGATAAACACGTCATACTTACAAGACGTTTATTCTTGAAGGTAGGAACTTCAACCCCTTCCGTAATTAAACTTAGCGATCGTTTAAGTGTCTTTTTGATGCTGCCACGGAAACGATTAATCATTAAAGGTTAAGAAAAATGAGCTAAGTTTAGCTAACCTGAATTATGCACAGTGACGTAGCACGTAGGCTACCAAGCTAGCTATTAGCCAGCTAGCTAGCGCGACTAAAGTTAGCAAGTCAATATGAATTTTACATAAATATTGCTGGCTAAACACCAATTTTAACGTTATTCCTGTAGTGTGTATTGTACAGCAATTTAGTTAACATGAAATTACAATTCTTTTATTTTTAAGTTATTTACAATAACCCTTCTACCATGTGCAGCGACAATGGAAATTGATATTAGCATAAGTCCCTGTAAACCTCACATGGCTGTCTGCTAACAATAAAAACACCTATTATCACAATATGCTGTATGCATATCTTTTGGAAGTTCATTTCTTATGGTTTATAGATAAAACATTTAGATAGAAATGTATATTTTAAGTTTTCCCAATAAAATCAACGCCTGACAAATCAAGTACTTCATCAGATTGACACAAAAATAACCCTAGCAAGTTGGTTTCATGTACATATTTACAACATACCAAGAAAAGGATTATTACCATCAGTTTTTATATATTTTTTGTATTTATGAATACCTGTTTTCTTAAGGTATCCACGCTCTTGGTTTGTCTGCTCTTTGCAGGAGTCATGAGAGAGATGAGGCTAAAGACACCGGACACTCGTGGAGCGACTCCATCTTTATCAGGAATGACCATTGCTCCGGTGGCTTTCAGTCAGAACGGGAGCGGTGCAGTTTGTCTCCCCCTGGTCTCTGACAGTAAGAGGCTTATATGGGTGGACTCAAACCAAATCAACCTACAGATGGATGGCGCAGCAGAGCTGGAGAAGGCCTTCGACAGGTTTCCATATCTGACACAGAAACAGACAGCTACACTGGCGCAGCACTGCTCCCTGCACCCAGACCAGGTGAAGGTGTGGTTTATGGTACAGAGGCTCCGCTATGGCATCAGCTGGGACGACACAGACATCCACAAGGTTCGGAAGAAGTTCGAGTGGAGGCAGGAAAAGGGAGAGCTGCAAAACAGGATGGGGGACGAGGTAAAAGAGGATACTGGAGGGAATAAGAGATGGAACAGAGAGGTGAAAGGGTCCGGTAGGGTGAAGGCAGGAGAGGTTAGGGAAGAACAGGGTGCAAATGAGGGGAGGATGATTCGAGAAAATGTGAGGGCTGATGAGCGATTGGGGGGCGAGGTTAAGCAGGAGCAGCCGGTGCAGAGTCAGAAAAAACGGAAAAGGGCGACGGTGACAAACAAGATGAGAAAGAAGAGAATGAAGCAAGGGGGTGAGGGTGTCCTCTTGAAGACAAGGGAAAACAGAAGGTCTGTGAACAGTAATCCGGTGGGTGCAGGCGGTTGCTCCCCGACCCACTGCAATGCAAAGACGCAGGCTCAGCTGGCGATGCTGAAGATGGCTTTCTCGCACTGCCAGTATCCAGACAGGGAGGAGTACAACCGCCTGGGGACGCTGATCGGCTTCCCCCGCTCGGTGTTGGTTCAGTGGTTCGGTGACATGCGCTACTACATCAAGAAAGTGTGGCCGAGCTGGATGAACAAGGAGCAGCACAGCCGGGCACTGGCCAACGTCAGGTACCGGCAGAGCCTGAGGGCGCTGGCAGATGTGCAGCCACGGGAGGGCAGCAGGAGAGCAGCCTGGAAGATGAAGTCCGACAGGACAGAAAGCTGCGGCGGGGAAGAAAGTCCGCTGGTGCCCCCAGAGCAGAAATGATGCCGCAGCCTGTTTATCTAAAATCACACTCAGGGGACTGAAGACGAACCGTCTCTTAACATTTAGTCATTTAAGGTCAAGCTGTTTATGTTATGAACTTTTCTTTTTACATACATGTTTGATAAAATGTTGCCAAGTTAAGACACATTTGTTTAAATGTGCCTTGTCATTCCATATTGCTCGTCTTCTCAAAAGATGCTCATTCGCAATCTAGATGCAATTTCACATAGACGAGATGTTTTTTATTGGTATTCAAGTAAAACACTTCCATCGCTTGTTGTTGTTGGAACACGAGTCTCCTTATGATTCATTACATCAAAACAAGAATGGCGACTTTGTTTTTCAGCACTGCAATTTTTTTATTTTTCAAAAAAGACTGAAAGATCAAAATAACTACATGATTTCCGTTTTGTGTTACGACCTGTGTAACACAAATTCACCTGCCATTGCACAATCCACACCAAATCTAACAAAAATAGTACATTTCAAGGATATGTAGAATATATTGCATAAAAAATAGAAAATCTGCATTAATAGCTGTGACGCTCACATTTCTACGCTTCCTCTGTTGTTTCTGACACTTAATTGTTAAAGTTTTGTTTCTCAGATTCTGTTTATCACCTGTAGTCAAAGTATTTAAGGGTAAAAGAATATGTGTCAGGGGTCATGTCAGGGGAAAAAAGTGGTTTCTTTTCCCCCATGTTAACGAGGTAAACGGCAGAACAATTAAACAATTGAATATCTACCCAGTGAGATGTTAGTTACTCTTATGTGACGACTAAACAGGCCTCTCCTGGCTCCGTCACTTCCAGCTGGCCGTGTACTCTGCCCTCTGTGGCTGCCAGAGCTCCGGGCCTTCGATAATGCGGCGGATCATGGAGGCGGAAGTGATAAGCAGGTGTCCAGCAGCGTACAGGAGGGCGGAGGCGACGCGCAGGGCTTCTCTGAAAAACACGGGGATAAAGTGTCGTCATAAGGAGGTTTTATCTCTGGCACGCTGTGCTAAAGCATCCTGGCAAATGGTATTTCTGTAAAGTATTTGTTCCGAGGGAGAAAATAAATGTTAGATTGACAAATAAACGATGCAATGATGGAAACTTTTACTCAAGGTACTTTTTTTCCTGCTTTATATACTTTGCTTTTTACTCCACTACATTACATTTAGCAGAACCCTTTTTTCCTACAGCATTTAAACATCTCTCGACCCCTCAGATTTATCTTGTGACCCTTTAAAGGGAGTCAGACCTCTATATTGGAAACCTATTAGACTAAACTCCCTAACTGTATATAAAGTCAAAACTTGATGCATCAGTATTAACATTTAAATGATTTATCAGTCACGGGCTATTTCTTAATGAGTGCTACTCAATAGCTTCTCTGTTGCTTCTTTTGTATAATGACCTTTGCCCCCTTTCCTTACCTCAGGACCTTCTTGGGTCCCAGACACTGAAAGTTAGCGCTCACAGAGTACAGGCCTTGAAATGTGGCCTTCACGCTTAGAGAGCCAAAGACATCCTTCGGGCTCATCCTGTAAAGGTCGAAGGTGACGCGAGCTATGTCTCTCCCGGTCCGAGGCTTGTTGAGGTCTTGAGATCTGGGCAAAACTGAACCCTGCGGGATCAGAGACAATGCACATCAAATATTTATGATGCTTTAAAGACTAGGGAGCCACAACCCGCTTTTAAAGCATCGTGTGACATTTGTCTTTGGTCAAACACACCGACTGTGATCTCCATGTCTCTCCAGGCTGCAGGGCCATGAGCACGGTGTTGTCGGGCAGGGTCATGAGGAACTCGTCGGAGTCTACCTCCGTGCCGTCGTCCTCACAAACCAGAGACAGGGACAGTGCGGACAGGGACAGCAGCAAAGCCTGGCATACCTGCGGCACAGATTCACGTTGCTCAGAGAAGGGGATTCAGTGAATTCAATCCTTTTTTAAGACTTCTCAAGACCTGACGAGATCCTGTTTGTGCTTCATGAACGTTGACTCACAGTTACAACTGACTCGTGACTACGTGTGATCACAACAGATTTTTTAAATGTCTTTCTGTCACTCTCACCCTCTCTTTCAGCTCCTCCAGGGTCCCGGCTGTGATGCCCTTCCTGGTCTCCCTGTTGGGACAACACACTCTGAAGGGACGCTGTGGTGGAGACCACACTCGCTTGCTTACAGATCTGAGGAAAGACCGGATAGAAAGGCACTTCTGATGAGGTTTTCCTAATAACATTATATCCAAGTGTCCCAGTACGCCATGACAGCACGAAGCAGCTAAATGGAATTCAGCCATCATTGATTTTACTATTTACACCCGTGTTTTTCACCCTGTGAGAAAGGCTTGATCACTCGGGTGCATTTTCTTTCAGCTCTTGTCTAGAGGATCCTCATGTCTTTAACACACATTAATTAACAGTTTTGTCATTTTTATTACCTGTTTTTTCTTTATTCAATCAGATTCTGTTGTAATATTGACTTTCACTTGATTTTTAAAAACAAATTTCATACTTTACTAAACTTTTACCAACCCCACCCTACTCATTATAACAGGCCCACACTTGAAAATGTCATATCTTAAAATAAAATGACACGTCAGATCATTGAGTTAATAACTAAGGCCACGTGAAGGGATCATCAAAAAAATCTCCATGATACCAACAGGCCAAAACTAATTCTTTACTTACTTGATAAATGAAGAGGTGGTGTCCATGCTCTCAGTCTCTTGTTGTCTCTCCTCACAGCCTTTCCTTTTTTTGTGTGTGTGTCAGATTCTAATGTAATGTCTTGCCTTCGACCCAGCAGCTGGACTTTGCCCGGGACCTGGTGATAACTCAAGTACAGAACAACACAGGACAAAGTTCATCTCGCCTGTGTGTGTGTGTGTGTGTGTGTGTGTGTGCGTGCGTGTGAGAGACATCCTTTATCTGACGAGCTGCATTATTATTAAAACCTCTACAGCTCGACTGGTACCTTTTACTGGGTATTTTATTTCAATACCAATATTGAAATTTCACGTCATGTTTTTATATGAGCATATAACATAAATAAACAGATTCTTTAAAAAAATGTATTAATATATTTTGTTTTCTTTTGAAGAACTGTGACTATAACGTGTACTGAACGGCACATTTTACAGTCCAAAAGTTTTCAATGTTCTTTGGTGGACAAACTGCTGCAGGTAATGGTGCCTTCAGACGTAAATTCTGTAGGCTTCTTCAATTTAACGTTACTTACTACAACAATACTGATATATTGGCGGTCTGGCTCTAATACAGGGGCATAGCAAGATATTACAACATTAATATCTTACAATATGAAAGAATCTTTTAAGCGTTAGTCTCGTTGTAGGGTTATAAACTCATATTGATACCTGTCATGTTTGATAATACCATAGTTCTTTAGCCTGTTCTCTGGGCTATTATCTTACGGAGTATATTTTAATTGGTACATAAAGTGTGTCCATATGCTCCTTAAAGTGTTCTGACGTTCTTCGCCCCTTTCCGCCTTTTATTTAGTTGTTTTTCGTACTATTTATATCCATCATAACATATTTAAGCAAAGCAGAAACACGGATCTGCTACGTCATATCCTGTAAACAACTTTGGGTGCGCTTGCTTAATCTATTAAAGCGCGCGCGTGTGGGCGGAGCTTCTCGCTTGAACCGTTGTGTTTTATTTCGAACGCCCGAAGCACCGCCTACTCGGGGCGCCAAAAGTAGAGATTTAAGCGATTTCAATTGTTTCAGCGAAGGCGGGAGGATGAGAAGCAGAACTTCAGGTTGAAGAGTTACTAGCTTTGAGTCTTACGGGTAAACAACAACAACAGCTATAACTCCAGGCATCACCGGAGTTAGTAAACAACTTCTCAGGAGTTGCATTTTCTAAATAACTTTGCCTGCGTAAACGTTTAGTTCCGCGGCTGCTTTGACGCTTACTAGACGTGCAGTTAGTTCAGGTTGCTAAGCTAACGACAGTTTCTTAACGTCAACATTTGCTCATTAAACCTCCTTTGCTTAGCTGACTGACTCAGTGGAATGGCCACAAGAAAACCTAAGGAAAATGGTAAGTGTTAATAGCTTTTTACCTTAAACACTGGATGCGGGGGGTTTGATTACGACCATCTGAAGCCGCCTTTGTTATTTATGGTTGTGAACACGGTTGATTGAGGCCGTAAATTAGGTTGTGGCAGGTGTGACAGCCCGTGAACTATGTGTCCTTTGGCGGACACTGCGGGGTAGATATATCCGCTGATGGGAGACTTGTGCATCATTACCATTAGTGATTTGGCTTGTGCTGCAACACTTAATCAATCCACTGAGACAAGTAAAGCAGATCCTTTGTCAGATTTGCAGCCACTGTTCTTTCTTTCTTTGTGTATTTCCTTTGCTCCTGCACAGATGCCACCCTTCCTTTTGCTGCACTTCAGCTCCTGGCCCCGCCTGTGCGCCTGGTGTCCGCAGCCCTCTGGAAAGTGATGAAGCAGAGGGATGTGAGGCAGTATGGGGTTGTGGAGGACTTTGTAACGTCAGCCTGTGAGAACATCCCCGGGCTGCTCACCGTGAGACACCAGGGCAAGCTGGCACTGGGGCTGAGAGGGCGGGTGAGTTTTGGACGTGCGACTCCCATGATGCTCTCTTTTTCCCTTCTGATATAAACATTGTCACCTGCTGCGTGGTTCATCAACCTTCACCCTCTTTTCAGTTGATTCTGGAGCTGTGTTGTACACAAACAGATGAAAAGGTGATTATGCCACACCTGGAAAGGATCCGCGCACCTGCTGCCCCGTCCACCGCCTCTGCTCCTGCCGTGGTAATTTAGATTTGATGTTCAGAATCTCACAACGCCCTGCTTTGCCATTTTTGTCACTGTAAACGGCGTGTAAACAGTGGTACAGTCCAACCACCGCCAGGAAAGCTGGGAGGTGATTACAGAATTAAACACTGCAATATTGTTTTGACTCTAAACTTTGATACAGATGCTATTACAATGTTTTGGACATTACTATTGGTGCATTCTTAAAGTATCTCAACTAGGGGTGAGAGTTACTGGACCTGTGAGGGGGAAAAAAAGCATTAGCAGTGTGTATGTGATACACCTTCATTGCTCATTTCACTTAAAACAGTCAGATCATTCAGAAAATTGCATACTTTAACTGCAAAAGATGTCACGTGCCATGATTCCTTATATATTTGTGTGCATTACAAAGTATTGCCTGATTAATTATAATGTAAAGTGTCATTTTTGCTGTTTTGTCTCCTAGAGGAGAGATGTCAAAATTACAAAAACGGTGGAAAGTTTCCATTCATTGGTTCGCATTCTGCTAACAGAGCCAGCAGAGAGAGAGCGGTTCTTCAAGGTGAGTCTCTCTACTAGTGTGTGTTTGCCAACCGCAGCAGCAACAACCATATACCATATATATACACAACGATATCTCTGTTGTGATCATTTCTCACTTGAAGCACGTAGGAATGTAACGGCCAACATTTCAAACTCTTTCTTCCGACAGGAGGAGTTTCCCGTGGATTACGGTCCGAAGTTTGACCAGGAGCTGGAGAAGCTGCTGTGGGAGTTTTTGCTCCGGCTGGACCAGTTGCTTCCAGTTCCCAACCTAGCTCAGGTAGTGGGGTTTCTCCGAGAGCACCATGCCTTGTGTTGTCACCAACGACATTGTTCATTACTGATTCACACAGTGTGATTTTACTATCACTAGTAATCCTCTAAACAGGCCTGCTGACAAAATTGGATTCAAAATGAACATATTTCTAGCGATTTTAAAGAAATCGATAACTTGTCTCCAGACTGTGTCGTGGCTCAGTGGCGCCCCCCCTGTCCTGGAGGAGTGTGCGCGAGCAGCCACCCAACCCCAGCTCCTCAAGATACTGCTTCAACACCAAACCTGTCTGGGTCACCTGGAGGCTGCAGGTTAGAACTAGATAACCTTTAAGCTTCTTGCAAGGATGACCATAACAGGGAGGCCTTTTGATGTAGATTTTTAAATAATAACTCATTATCCACATGCTCTTTCTTTTGCAGCATCCCTGCCTCCAAACATGGGAGACTCCATCTTGGCTTCACTCTCTCTGCCACCCTCTGGGAGAGTACCTTCAAATGAGCCGACAGGAGCCAAAACGTCTGCTGTGGACGAGTCCGGTGGCACAAAGACAAGAGACAAAACAGCATTTATCACGCCTGTTATCGGACTCCTATCTAATGAAAATGTACCAATTATGATCTCTACCAATAACAGGAAACTGAGAGGTGATGGAGCAAAAAGCGAGCACCCGGACCCAAAAGAGAACTTTAAATTTACTGTGGTTAAACAGAGACAAACCCACAAAAATGACGGTACGAAAGTGGGTCGAGACCAAGCGGTGGAGGAGAGCAACGCTTCGAAACAAAGCGGCGGGATGAAGCGCAAGCAACCCGACGAAGGACAGAGTGAATCGGACGAGGAGGCGGATGCGTTGGGCGTGACCGTATCCACGAGGAAGTGGATAAGCGGGAGTTTGAGAGATGGAGCGAGCCGGCTCAGGCAGGCTCGAGGTGACCAGAGGACAAATGCGAGCGAAGAAGACGGAGCAAAAGCTGAAAGAAACGAGGAGCGAAACAGAGCAGCCCTGGAAACCTGTGTGACGCAGCTGAGTGATAAAACGCTGCGCCTGCCTGAAGATCCGTCCCTCCGCTCCATCTTTGCCTCTTGTCTGAGCAGCCAACCCAGAGTCATCATTGAAAAACTGTCACTGACCTCTGCTGGCGCCGGCAGGACTGGACGAGGTGGGAAACGGCAAAGTCAGGGGAGGAAGTCACCAGTCAAAGCCCTAACGCATAAAAGCAACCGGCCTCAAAAGCCCGACTTAGATTTTTCCGGCCTGGACGATAAAGAGTAAGACACATGGGGATGCATCAAGTTTGTATTGCAACAACTCGGCCACAAGCTTAAAAATGTCTTCGTAGATTCCTGTGTCGTACATTTTTATAAAATTTGTTTTTAAACCAGTGTTTAAATAACTGCAAATTCCCTTCAGATATTTGAAGTTGACGTGGTAGTAGTCTATTGGCCCCAAATTATACTGTTGTATAAATTAAACAGAAAGTTGACACTTTACTAGCACTGTAGACCGTTCAAATACAATAAAAACTGATTTAGTTCAATGTTTCCGGTTTCATTTGGTTTTTCTGTCTGTGAGATAGTATTAGTGGTTTAAATATGTACATACTGTTTTCTTTTAGAATTACACGTCCTGTAGACAAACATGTAGCTGCATTTTGATGTTTCCTGGTTGTCTATAGACTTAAATTATAAATGCAAAGCGGATAAGTACGCAGCTCAGATCATGAATTTCCTTTCACCATTTACCAGCTATTGAACCGGTGACTTCAGAAAAAGATTTAACATTTCCTATGTTTCTACCTGACAGAAATCTTCCTGTATCACCGAGTGTAAGCAGTGCTCCTTCTCAGCAACGGAGTAACGCAGGTGATTTAACAAATCCTCTAAATTGAATCCAGGGAATTAAAAGAAAGAAAAAACAAAAATTAACAATGAAAAATCACCTGCACAGGTTTAAATTTAACTTTACTTTTCTGTTTAGGGACATCGGCCCTTCCAGGAGACGGTGAGGACTACGTGGCTGATTCTGAGGATGAGGCGACAAAGAACTTCAAAGTCAGGGTATGTATTCTCAAAACATGAAAACAGGGTTTCCATGGGAAAATCCTTGAAAATCTGTCTATTTTAAGGGGACATGCCTTAAATGTTTTTGAAAATAGGTGGGATATTCTTTTTAAGTACTTGATCTTTTAGAAGAAATGTATCTGGCATTGAATTTGATCCATTCCAAGAATATTCAGTTGTGGAGATTTCGCCATGAATTCTTTATACAATATGATTTTTAATGCCTCTATAATAATGTGCAATTTCAATCAGATGTCACATTCAAGCAAAAAACATAGCAACTTTAGATTCAGCAAATAAGACAGTCATTGAAAAGTGTCTGGGCTGTGGGTTTCCAACATAAAGCAGTACAATATTAAAACCCTTGAATTGAAAATGCCTCGCTCTGTCTCCCTCAGCTGTTTATGAAGCGCTACTACAAGACCAAACACGGCACATATGTTCCCACTCTGAGGGAGTACTGGAAACCCGGGATGACATGGCAGGACCTGACGTCCGCTCGCAACAAACGCAGATGATGAACGTAACGCCAGAAAAGAGCCACAGGTCTTTTGACTGTGTCTGCGTCGGGTTTCTCCACCTGTGGCTCCACCTTAGTCGTCCTTCTCTCAGTAGTTATGATTTCCTTGTAGCTGATCAGATTGATTTGAACTTGAATAAGTGGTTTTGCATCATGGAAAACAAGCACACTGACCATGGGCACCGTCATATTAAATTGTTACTGTACAGTTTGCTTGTAAATAAAAACCAGACAGTATCTGGATCATCTGTTAAATAGAAGGAACATGTATAAATATTTTAAACCTATATGTTCAGTTAATAAAAGTTTTCAACGTTATATTATTTTTGCGTTTCATTCCCCATGTTTGTGTAATTTGATCACATTGGTGAACTACCTGTTTGATACACGGATAAACTGCCACCAACCAGGAGCGTGTCTGATTGAAGACTAGTGAAAACCTACTCATTTATTCATTCACATGAGTTGAATGTCCGCTTATCACATGATTTCTCACAGCTATCAGAAAGAGGACATTCCTGGCCTGTGCGTTCTTTAGAAAAAGTTGTAAAAATGTTCATATCTTGATTAAAAACTTTACTCGGTATCAAACTGCGTACAGATTCAGTATGCTGTCTTATAGCTGTCATATTAAGGTTTCTTAATCGTTAGTCTAGTCCAGCTTTATTCTGGCTGTGCTGTGCCAGCAATCCAGGAGAGTACAGGAAGTAATCAAAATATAATCAAAACGTATATCTACACAGAAGCACGCACGTAATCAAGTGCAAATATTGTTCTGACGCCGCTGGAGCCTCAGAGTCGACAGCCCAGCCCTCCAGTCACTGTGACGGTCTCTCCGGTGATGTAGGAAGCCTCCTCGGAGCACAAGAAGGCAATCACGCCACCAATTTCCTCCGGCTCTCCAACTCTGAAGGGAAAAACAGAGGAAAAGTGTCAAATTAATTGCATAAAGTGTAATAGTGAAGCTAGCATGTGAGTATGAGCTGTACCTTTTAATGCTGAGCTGCCTTTTGAACTCGTCCATGACGTCTTCATTTCCCCATAACTGAGTAAATGAACAGAGAAAACACGGCTCAAGTGAATTGCAATTGTGGAAGGGTGCAGAACACAACAAAACGTGTTGTGAATACAGAATTTGAGTGTCACAAAGAGAGGACTGGGTGGTTTTCTCCTCACCGCAGAGCTGAAGCGGGTCTTGATAACTCCAGGGGCCACACAGTTCACCCGTATGTTACTGTGGGCCAGCTCAGGAGCCAGCGCCCGGGTCAGACCCAGCAGAGCTGTCTTGCTCACGCTGTAAGGACCCAGGGCCTGCAGGGAGACAGGGACAGGGGACGGTTAGCACCACCTGTCACACATACTAAATGGCATTTTCCATAACAGTGCAACCAGAACTTTGTAAGGAGGAAGTAAACTGGGAATTGTAGTCTGCTTTTATAGCGTCTCAATCATATAACTGCATTTATGTCTTCTGAACCTGCTCCTATATATATTAACATTAAAATGTTTGAGGTAATTGTTCGGCTTATGCTCTCACTGACCTGCATTGGTTGGTATGCAGCCACAGATGACACAAATACTACATTGCCTCCCCTAAAAGAAAAATACAGATAGATCATTTAATATGAAATATCCAGCTGTCGTTTAGATCTTGTGTCACTCACCCCCTCTTCTCCATATGTGGCACCACCAACTTAGTCATGAGGAAGGCTGATTTCACATTGACAGACAGGATCTGGAAAGAAATGTAGATGCAGTCACGCTAAATACATCGTTTTCGATATCAAAATCACCCCATAAATGCTTTATAAATGAGTCAAAGGGCTTCATTTGTTGTGTGTACCTTGTCCCACACTTCCTCTGTGGAGTCCATGATGTTTCCAAAGAAAGGGTTGACTGCTGCGTTGGATACCAGGATATCAATGCCCCCGCACTGATCCAGAGTCTATTCCAAACACAGAATGAGTCTGTTGTAAGTCAAATAACTCACTGACAAACTCATTATTATGGGTATACAGCAACGTGGCCCAAACTGAATGATGCAGAACCATAATTGTGGTTGATAGAAAAAAAAATACTCACAGTTTGAACCAGTTTTTCTCTGTCGTCTCCCTTGCCAACGTTACAGGTGGTCCCAGTCACTTGGATGCTCTGGCTCTGCAGCAGTGCCACAGCCTTGTCCACGTTGGCCTGCCGCCGGCTGCTCACCACCACATGGGCTCCTCTCTTCCCCAGAGCCTGAGCTGCAGCGAGACCGATTCTGAGGAGGCGAAGAAAAGATTGTCTCAGTGAGGGATCAAGTCTGTCACAACTGTTATTATCGTGAGACAAGTGTTTGATCCTTTCAGATGCCAGCCACTCTTTGGGGACTCAAGGTTTGATGCTTTATGGCTATTTCAATAAAACCGAGTGGATTTGCTTTATTGAGTTCTCATAAAAGAAATAAGAAATGGAGACACAAAACAAAATAGATAAATCTGTTAGAGCAGCAGAGACAAAGCAGGAGTTAATCGTGTAATTCTTACCCATCTGTGGAGGCAGTGACTATCGCTACCTTTCCGACAAGGCTGCTTTGAGACATACTCCTTTGGCCAGCAACAGGATTGATCCTAAGACACCTGAATACACTCCTCAACATTACCTGAGAACAGAGAATAGTATATTTTTATGAAAACACAGGGTAACTAGGGGAAAGGTCATCTGGTTTCTGATAGCAGTGGTGCACAAGCTGAATGCTGGGAGAAACAAGTTAAGAGTGGATGAAGTTGGAGACACTTTTTCATTATTCACTTAAAATAATAATACACGTATTGATCTATGGTTAAGCAAAAGCAATGATACAATACTTTATCGCTATTTACAAAAGCAGACTCGGTTTAAGTGTGGGCTATACTTTTACGCAGTGGGCTACATTATATAAGCAACTACTGCAAGCATGCAAATGTGATCCAGAGCATCGCCTCACCCTGCAGTTCATGCAAAGATGAGCAGGAGATGGTACAGAGGAAGAATTTGTTGAAAGACTCTCAAAGTCTATTACACGGACCTATGGCCAACGTCGACTCGTGTGTCGCTACTGTTTTTCCGGGTAAGAGTCCAGCTGTCAAAATAAAAGCCCCGAGCACGGAGCTCAACGCATTTGGCTGCTCTTTTATTCAAGTCCGTCCAAACAATCGTGGAATTTATTCAAAGAATTCGGTATTCTGCTGCACCGATCGATGATGATAGTAGTGTGAGGGACAGTTTTACTTTTATTCTGAATTTACAGATTCGTTGTGTGATTAACAACTAAGTTCGGACGTCCTTAAACGCAACACAGAATAAAACCAGCCAATCACACGGGCCGTGTGTTCCGCGCTGCGCAGACCGGCCACGACTCTACAGATGCTGGATGGGTCTGAACCCGGGCTTGGAGGCTGGCGCGGACACGCGTGCTTTGCTTGTAGATTAGTGAACTGCGTAAACCTCCGAAGAGGCGGAGATCATTTTGTTGTCATCGCCGAAGATGAGTTGAACGCCAATGGACACAGATTTTCACGCCTGAAAAGAAGTGGTTTTGCGTGTCGTGGACTGTACGCCGATTATCGGCGACAAGAAAAAATAATCAAGGTAATTATTTTATAACTTAGGCTTTGGGGGCTTGCTTTCGGCTGGCAAACAAATCGGCTTGAGCTTTTTGGTTTTTCCCGACTTAGCGGTGCCATTGTTGTTTTGAACTGAACTTTAGCGTTAGCAGCGAAAGGCGATGAAGGTAACCAGCGTTAACGTAGCTAACATCACCTAGCTAGTGTTGGTAGCTAGGCCGCGACAACATAGTTCACGTTATTCTATCCAGATATTGTTCAAATGAACTATCGATTAACATGAATGCCGGTTACATACTCAACTAAATAAGATATATTTGATAGCGAGTACACATCGTTAATTTATCTACGATGCTACGCTAATATTAGCTTTCACTGAACGGGTTGCGTTCAACGTAACGCTACTGGGCGTGGAAAGCAGAGACAGGTGTTGCCGCTGCCTGCCTGGCTTTCATTTCACGTGTGTTTTGTAACGTATGACTTGGTGTTCACTAACGTGTTTGAAACTGTCTCGGTGTGCTGTAAACGAGTCGTGAAAAGCGTTTTCTGGATGCATTGCAGGCACCTTTTGCAGGGACTTTGAGATGTATCCTAACCGGACCCAGCTGTGCATCTGCACCGAGTCTCTCTGGCGACCAACTCCTCCGTGGGAGCCGCAGCTGATCTAGATGGGTGTCCCCGACCGATCAGGACACTTGAGTTATAGTTTCTCTGAGACATAACTGTTAACTTTACAACGATGTCTGTCTCCGTGAGTACAGCAATTATCTCTTTGTATGAATTTGCATGTGCCCCTGTGGTGGTATCACAATGGTGGGCAAATGTGATCACAATTAACTTGAAACCAAAAGAAATCTTATTTGCGGGGCACGTTTTTACTTTGGTATATTAGCTCACCATATCTCTATATTTTATCAGGATCCTCATTGCCTCCATTACTGTCCTACGGGGGTCCCATATGGCTCAATAGAGCCTAGTTATCCCCTGGGGGTTGGTTTAGAAAATGAAAGGGGGCCTGACTCTGGCTTTGGGATGGCAATTAAATCCTAAAGAGCGAGGGACAGATGTGCCTCTCATCCCCTCCCCCTCCCTCTCATCTAGCTCATTACCATTAAGCCCTTGTGTCCATTTGATCATTGATCTTCCCTGACTGTGCCCTCATTTCGCTCCGCTTCATGATTACTGACACAGCTGTGAAGCTTTTGAGTTTATCGTGATGCTAGATTTCTATTATTTGTTCCATTTTTTTGCGTTCACCTATCCTCTTCCTGTCCCACTGTCTCTCACATGGTCGTTTTACGAGATCTTCCCTATTCGCTCCTATTCACTCTCCATTCAGCGCCTCTAAACAATCCTTCTTTTTATACTGCTGCCTTGGCATTGCCATGTCAATGTACTTGTTTGTTTGTGGTGTGCAGATGTGAGATACTGGCTTGTGTGAATTTAGGCAGTCGATTAAAACCTACTTTCATGTGGCCATTGTGTGTGTGTGTGTGTTAATGAATGGGAGGGTCCATGTTTATGATTTCTACTCTTGTCTCGTCCTCTTTCTCAGACGGTATTGGCAAAGGCTCTGTTCGACAACACGGCAGAGAGCCCGGAGGAGCTGGCTTTCCGGAAGGGCGACATCCTGATGGTTCTTGAGCAGCAGCAGAGTGGTGGGCCCGGGTGGTGGCTCTGCTCCCTGCATGGCAAACAGGGCATTGCCCCTGCGAACCGCCTTCGACTCCTCCAGACTGCCCCGCCCCCGGGCTCAGACCTACGTCAGGGCCCCGCCGAGGACTCGGTCTACCTGTCGCCTGCTTCCCCACTGGCTCGGACTGCTGTCAGCAGTAGTGCAGAGGACATAGATGGAGTGTATCGCTCCCCGCCAGGTGTGGGGCGAGGAGCTGCCTTAAGGCCCGGGGAGCTCCGCAGAGTTGAGGGTGGGCGCCCCCGCTCACACTCCAGCTCTGGCACCCGGCCCAGACCCGACTGGGACATTGGGGTGGCGGGGCGTCCACGCTCGCCCTCTTTGAGAGGACGGGGCGCAGAAATGGCGGGAACACTTTATCAAACCCCCACTGGGTTGCCAAGGGCAGCCGATGAACCGGAGGACACTACATATTTAGTCCCCAGAGAAACACTAACAACAGGACACTCAGACGACTGTTACTTGGTGCCCAAAGGTACACCACTCGCAGGTGACGATGTTTACCAATCCCCAACAGGAGGAGTTGTGGCCACTTCTGTCTGCTCTAATGGCCCCACTATAGTTGGTGGAACACCCGGTACCCCCCAGACCAAAGTGAGCCAGGACACACCTGGGATGTACCAAACGCCGACCCCTGTGGGAGCAAACCTTCACAGGACTCCAGCCACGGTTTTGGCCCATCAGCACCCATCTCAGTTATCTCCCAGACCTCTACTCAAGGGAGTTTCACCCAACGCTGCCGTTGCCAGGGGCAAGCCCGGCCTGGCCTGTCACCGGGGGTCCCCTTTGCTGGTCAGAGCAGGGCAGGTCAGGGTTCCCGGATCACCACATTTTGCCCGCAAACCCCCACCGCCGGCGCCTCCTGTGAGGGGAGTCACCAGGAAAGACGCACCACAAGCCGCACCATCACCAGCCGATATTAACTCTGTCCCCAAACCCGCCGCTCAGGCCACTTCTGCAAGCCTGCAGCAAGAAGTGGACAAACAGAGGGGAAGTGCTCCGAGTAAAGAGGACCGGACGAACAACGGCCTGGAGCAAAGCAGCAAAGCGCAGAACAAAACAGGAGAAAATCAGGATTACTCGGCTCCCGTGGATGACCAGGTATAGTGATATACTATATATACTATACTTCACTTTACCTCACTGTTGAAACCGTTGTTCTGCCTAAAATAAGGATCATATTGTAAGTTCATATTATTTTTATAGCAGGGTTTTACATATTTGAATTGCTCCAAAAATGTCTTTTTATGTTGGAGAATATTTGTGGTTGGATCGACATACTTCATCAGTAGTATGAAGAACAAAAAGACCTGCAATCATATCTTGGTTTTGTGCTTTTGTTGTCCTGGCAGGTGTATGATACCCCTCCCAGTGGCAGGTGGCAGCGTCCAATCCCACCCACCCTTGGTGGTGATGATGATGATGATGACGATGGCATCTACGACACCCCTCGCAGTGTCCCACCACAAGCTGACTCTGAGACAGAGGTAGAGATAACACCCCTCAGTGTTCAGTGAGCTGGCAAAAGGCCGGTCTTATCGGTGTTTTTTTTAAAAGGGAGTTTCCTTTCACATTTATCTTGACGGGTTTAATCTCCTTTTAACACTTGTTTTGTCATTGAGGTGTAAACAGCATCTAAAACAACATAATTACTGTGTTTATATACTTTCCTACGATGATCACCATTTTTGTTTTGTCGCGAGTGAGTTTGAAATGTCAATACATCAGATGTTTGCTTTGGAGTCCCCGTGCTGACGTTAAACCTTCATCTCCTACATGCGACATGCACACACAAGCTCTCTTTATTTCCTTTCAGTGAAAGGGTAATCCTTTTTATGAACGTTCACGATTTACCGCTGTTGAATACGTGTCTGCACAAGTGAAGCGAACACGAGTGTCAAACACACTGTCACCATTTCTTCCCACATTCCAGCATCCGTCTGTATCCCTGCCCCCCCCCCCTTCAAGGCGACGCCACACCTGTCTCTGTCTGCTGCGGGAGCCTGTCTGTCCAGTCCAAACGCTGCTGCCATTTTCTCTCAGTCACACCCGTCTGTCAGGGCCATACCAAGGCCATACTACCCCACCCTGCCCCAAGTGGTCTCCCCTTTAGTGTTACTTGAACATGCCTACCAGCTGTTGTGTTCTTTTTTCCCCCCTCTTTGCCAGCAATCACTGCATGTGGACTGCAGGCTCACTGTGTCTGCACACTTTAACCACTTCAGCCTGTTCAGTTCAGTGCACTGAATGTTTAAAGTCCGTGACACAGAAACTCCATTCTGTGTGGTGGTGCAATGAATACAGGATCCTCCGTCCACACAGTCATAAGGTGGAATACATAATAATAATAAAAACGTTCCTTCTGTCTTCTCTGTTTGTAGGTCTACAATGTCCCCACCATCACTCTGAATGTGTCCACATCAGATGTCCAGCCTGAGGAGGATGATGAGGATGTATACAGTGTCCCTACGCTTCCAGGTGTGCCTCTGGGCCCGGGCGAGTCCACCACCAGCCTCCTCGGGGAGGATGCCCCCCAGGTTGGACAGGTCTATTGCGTCCCCGGACCCGAGAAACGAGCCAGCGGTGGAAGTCACACCCGAGACTCTTCGGAGCCCGACTGCGGCATCTACGACATGCCTGCTTTGACTGTGGATGTCCTCCCTCACTCGCTGTCTTCCTCCTCCACCTCTACTCGCCGCCTCTCTGTTTCCAGTAACGGCTCCGGTGACGTGCAGTGGAGAGCCTCGCTTTCCAGCCTCGTCCACTCGGTGCTGAACACCGCCTCCTGCTCGGCCTCCACCCTGTCGTCGCGGGACCTGGCCACCTCGTTGGCCGAAATCCTGTCGACCTGGAAAGCCAATCATTCAGACGATCCTCCGCCGCCTCTTCAGCAAGCGTGGGCGCGGCTCTCAGACCTTCTCCCGGCGTTGTCCGCCGTTGGCAACGCTCCTCCGTCTGAAGGACTGTTGTTGCTGGTCCAGCGCTCCCTTGACGAAAGCGCCCTCCTCTTGCAGGCTCAGGGCCGACCCCGACTGCCTTCCCAAGAATCCCTGTCCCGCAGGCCATTGCCCGCGCTCCCGGTGCCTGACGGGAAGTCCTCGGGAGGTGGGATGGGCTCCCGTAAAGGTAGCTGGATCCAGGAGAGGCCCCTGCCCCCGACCCCTCAGCCCACCTTCCCCTTGCCTCCCACTCCATCAACTGTGACACTGACAGTGGGCCCTATCGATGGAGAAGACGACCCCAGCAATGAGTATGCAGGGATCGGCTTGACTCCCATCCCTGCCCCCGTACCTACTGGAGACAGTGTTGGATACGTCAAGCTGCAGGTCAGTTTTCATGATGAAATTCATGTTTTGTTACTCGGCATCTGCCTGAACAATCAGACTTTTGCAGGATACAGTGAGTGTTTTCTGTCACCACGTTTTCTAGTAACTACTCATACACGTCACGAGTACACGTGTAGTTTGATGGTTACAATACAATCACACCTGGACTCTACATGTGTCTGTAAACATGCCTGACTGTTCTCTCTTTCCCACACTAGGGTAAACCCGAGCCACCTCCTCATGCCCTGACTGAGAACGGACATATACAAACTATCACCGGAGAGCCAAGAGTGAGTCTCTTCCTATATTTTGACCTCCGTATACATAATCTTTAGACTGTGGACTGCAGCGGCCGTCATTCTTCCAATGGTTTTTGTCGTGCACAAACGCACAGAGCGTGAGAGTGTACTCAGAGAAGTAAGTCATTGATTCACTCTGTGTTCACAGTGCGCTCTGTTTACTAATGAGCACTGCGACTCATTAATCCAGCTTGTCGCATCTCGCTCTCGGTCCTGACGCGCTGTAGTCCAACCTTCAGTCTGCGCTTCACGTTTACCCAACACC
Source organism: Nannoperca australis (assembly GCA_036023655.1). Lineage (NCBI taxonomy): Eukaryota > Metazoa > Chordata > Actinopteri > Centrarchiformes > Percichthyidae > Nannoperca > Nannoperca australis. The sequence continues at coordinate 19,370 of JAVQJD010015685.1, read as the reverse complement.
TCCTGACTTAATGTCACATTAACCCCTGTTGATTTGTGGGTCATGAATCTGCACGCTCGCTCTCGTCAGTTTCTCCTGTGGCTGCAGACTGAGCTCATGTTTTCTTATCACTCTGTCTGCATTTTCTTCTCCTTGCTAGATTCCTTGGTTACGTCATAGACGACCAACAAGAGGTCACTTGTAAATCTTAACAATCTTGCCTCACATAGAGCGGAGGCTGCAGGCCAATAAGTGACAGAAAAGCACAGTCCTTCTTTTCACTTGCTGACGTACTGTATCTGTGTGTATGTTTGTGTCGGACTTTCTCTGATTTTTAAGACTCGCACGCGTCCCGTGTTACATTAACAGTCAGTCTTTCTGCAGTCACAGAGAAGAGAAGGTGCGGCTGGTTGCTATTTCAGCGGTTATTCAAGTTTTGGTCTCTGAACTGTGTTTCTCTAAAGCAGCCATCCAACTTCTCAGATTTGTCATCTGAGAGATAACGATACATTTAGAGCTAGCGGCATGTTTGACTGTATACTAATTTCACCGTTCACTGTACAGGTGACCCCACCCCCTACTCTTCCGGTGTCCCTCTCCCTGGAGGACTCGGAGCTGCTGTCCTTTTACTCGTCTCAGAGCCTCGCTCACCTCTCCTGCCTGGCGGACGCCATTGACGTGCTGTTCAGCAGCGTGCAGGGGAACCAGCCGCCGCGCATCTTCGTTGCCAGAGGGAAGAGTCTCATTGTGACGGCGCACAAGCTGGTGTTTATTGGGGACACGCTCTCCCGCCTTCTCACCTCTGCCGACCTCCGGGCCAAGGTGTGTAGAGAAACCCGTCTTTGTTTTCAAGACTATATTTGTGTGTATGTTGAGGGGGAGAAAATGCACAAAGCACAGCTGTCTCTCGCAGACAAACATGCTGTAGTGAAATTGGACAAAAGGCGGTTTATTAATTTGAAGAAAGTAAAAAAAAAAAATAAAGGTAAAATGCAACAAAGCTGTGCAATAATTGGGTTTTTGTTGACTTTGTCTACTTCAGATCACAACCTCGGGGGGACGACTCTGCCAGGCCTTGAAGTCAGTTGTCGTGGCAACAAAGGGCGCTGCACAAAACTACCCGTCAGTATCCGCCACGCAGGAGATGGTGGACCGCGTCGCTGAGCTCTCCCAGCAAGCAGCGGGCTTCTCCACTCTGCTGCAGCGTCTGGCAGAAATATCCTCATGATGTTTCCTTCCGCTGGCGTAAAAACTCTGTTTACGCCACACATATATTTTCTCTCTTTGAAATGCCTTATTTGTTGGCAGGCTCTTTCATTGCCTTTCGTTTGAATGGGATGGAAAGTGTTTAGCTGCAGCTGTTCCTAAGTTTGGTTTTGACTGTGTTGGTTTGCCTTTGTTTATATATTGACCTCTGTGCTTTGATGCCAGGCACACCTGTCCCTTTGAGTGTTAACTTATTGAATATTTGAAGCTTTGAGTGTTCGTGCGGACAGCTCGTCATGGGAGCTTTGCTTTATTATGTTTGCTATGTTTTCTTTCCCTCACATGATAGCCATTTTTCCTTCCTTCCTTTTTTTAGCCATCCCCCCCTACTCCAAAAATAGCACAGAAGGAGGCCTTACATCCTGGTTCTGGCCTACTTTTTACTGCGACACCTGAAAGGCCTTTTGTGATTATCATTCGGAAGCTGCTGAAGCAGCATATCGAGTGTTTTGGGCTTAATATGGGAGAAATGGAATAGGGTGTGGAGTGGGAAGTTCGCCCGACTTCCTTTCTTAATCTGTGCAACTATGTGTTGTTTGTGTTGTACCCATTTCCACTAAAGAGCAAAGATTAACTGCGGTACAGTGTGTAATCCACTCAATGAGGCCTGCGATGACAACGTCCCTTAATACATGTTGCAGTCTTACACGCCTCATCAAAAAGAATTCATGTGCGGTTGGACACGGAGAGGTAATATCTGAGAATTGATGCATCGACTGAGCGTGAATAATGATAGTTGGGTGAGAAGTTGCCTAATCCTGTTTCCCACAGTCACGAGGTATCCTGGCGGTGGATAAACCCGTTGACCGAGCTCACCTGTCTCCACATGTCTTGTTATGATCTGCATGCTAACGTTTCCATGCGTTTCGTCTTCACTTCTCGTAAGATTCTCACCGCTGTCAGCGGTGCCAACTCACATGTCAGTGTGATTATTTAATATGCTTTTATGGCATAACAAGATATTTCTATATTGCTATTTGAAAACGATTCTAATTACCGTTGTGATATTGATCCTAACTACATCGCCCAGCCCTAGTAGAAACTGTGAAATGAAGCACAGACCACTTTTTGATTGAAATGTGAGGATTTCGCATTTAAATCCAACAGAACACGTGCCTGTTTTCCATCTCGGGCCATTGTATTACTGTGTATTTTCATTTATGCCAGTCAACAGATGTAATATGTTGGTCTGCGCACAACACGTTCAGTATGAAGCTGTGGTAGAACATATGGTAGACTGGAGGTTGAACAAACATCTACAACTACAAATCTTTACTGTGTAAACACATCTCCAGCTTCAGTTTTGGGTGCTCTACAAAGTTGGATTATAATACTTAAAAAGTGTTATGTCAATCTAATGAATTGTTGGTCATGTTGCTTAACCTAATATTCACCTTTTTTTATTTTTCATATCCAAATCACTATCATTAAGGCATTGCATAATACTTTTCTCTGTTGTGTGGCTCTGTTTAAATCCTTCCTTGAGGAATATCTTCCTGCTTTTACATTTTCTCTGCTGCAGCGCCACCATGTGGAGGTTTGACGTATTACTTAATGAATACCTGCCTGCCAAAATAGGATCTATACTGTGTGTATGAAGAGAGCAGGATCGACAAGTAACCTTTAGCTTTATTTATTATTGCCAACATTTCTGTTCTTTGCTTTCCAGTTTGCATGGTTTGCTTAAATTACATATGCACATCCTTCACCAGGGATGGTTTTACTTGGTCATTTACAACAAACATTTACAGTTTGAACACATGGATAGAAGATATTTTCTTTTGTATAATTTTTTTTTTACACTACGTGAACTCATTTGAGTCTGTTACCTGTATTTGCTGAGGTATATAAGTACAGCTTTGACTTTTCCCCTACATTATGCAGACTTAAACGTATTTACTTTTAACACTACATTTGATGTCTGTCTTGTATACCTGTTCAGAATGCACAAATACATCTTTTGCAATTAAACAAATGTTGTTTGGCATTATTGCTTAGTGTAAAAAAAAAAAAAGATATATATATTGAATCTGCAGGAAATCTCTACTTTCCATGGTACAAATAATTGCTGCCTTTTTTAGGACAGACCATGTTTTTCCGAAAACGAGTTAAAGAATAAAACACTCAAGTTTAAAATAAATTAAATTAAATTAAAGACATTTTTAAAACTGTGGCCAGGGTCTACATTAGTCCAAGCATTGTTTACAACTGTTATGTGATTCGGAAAAACCGAGCCCTTCCGGAAACTGCCGAGCTTTGACGCCGAGCAGCAGCCGTAGCGACGCTTGTTGGAGTTTAGACAAGCGGAGGGAGCAAAATGGCGGACGAAGATATTACGCTTGATGGAAAACCTCTACAATCGCTCCGAGTTGCGGATTTAAAAGCCGCTCTGGAGCAAAGAAACCTCCCAAAGAGCGGGCAGAAAAACACACTCATCAAGCGACTGAAAGGGGTAAGTTTTAGCTCCTGTTACGGACGCCTGTCGAGTCTGGCTAAGTTCAGCAGGAGACGAGAGACGGTGGGGGGTTAACATTAGAGGCCGTAACGGTGTGTGGGCTCGGAAGCGGGAATACATAAATCGCCTGTAACACGTTATTGCACTTGAACAACAGTTTTTGCTTTCGGTAATCCGTAAACCGACATTACAACGAAACCGTCCACCGAACGAGCTCCGACTTGATCCGTAACTACTCGTCCTGCACCGTGTTGCACACAGTTGAACTGTGCACCTGTCAAGTCGAGGCCTAAGCGGAGTGTAAGCGAGCGAACAGCCGCACACAGTGTACAGTACGGCTCACGGCCGTGCTCGCGCTCCGTGTGCGAGTGTACCCGGGCTACGCGTCCGCGCATCGCCATGTAAACACCATTTCACGAGCGTCACCGACGAGTAATTTATTCACTTTGGTTTAAAGTTGGTGTTTTTTTTTATTACAACTATTGCTTTGCTCAATAAACCCAGCCCATAAACAACCAGAGGTTTCAGGGCCGTAGGCAGGATTTTACAAATACTGAGGTCATGTGTCTAAATCCCCCCCCAAATAAAATGTTAGACATCTAAAAGATGATTGTTTTTTTCTTTCAAAACGTTTTATTTACGCCGTTAACAGTTTTTTTATAGTGTTTGTAAAGTTTATTTCCCCAAATGAAAGCATTGTGTTTGTTTCAAAAGCCTCTCCACCCTTAGAGAATGTAATTTTATGGCCTTAAAGGTTGTTGAATATAATTAGTTTGAGTCTAAAATATACTGGAGCTGTTATTGAAAGTGGATTGTGAGAGAGAAGGGAATGACCTGCAACAAATATCCTCGGCTGAAATCGAATAAGGGATGTTGTAAATTCCATGACATGCATATAAATACACGAACTCAGTACCCTCTGTGGTAGTTACAGTTTCAGATCATGCACTTCTTAAATGATGGCATCCTAAATCAACTGCATAGCCTTGAAATTCATGCATAAGCACTTGTACACTATATTTCAGGTCAACATATTGTGTCAAAGACAATGATATTTGTGGATGATTATATATTGAGAACAACAAGTTTACCATAAAGTCACAACTGAGTGCCACTGACATCTTAACTTTGTGTAGGGAGAGAGTGGAGTCCCGTGTTGTCCTCATTTGCATACACTCAAAACACTTGCCTGTGCCGGGCCGGGGTACAGCTGAACCGAGCATTTGAAAGTAAATGAGGCCGCACTGGTGGTACTGAAATATGTGATGAACCAGTGCAATGTTTCAGATTTTCATGAATAACCCCCAAAATTATATTTTGTCAAAATGATGTTTCATGATCAATTTCTGTTTCTCTTTTGTTGCATTTATTAGTTCAATAATATACATTTAATTAATTCTCTGCAGGCTCTGATGCTGGAAAATCTTCAGAAGTCGTCGTCCTCTCACAGTGGGCTGCAACCCAACTCACAGGTAAGAAGACATTTTTAAAGATGGTTTAGTTTACTTGGCTTTTGTCAACATCTGTCTAGGCATTTTAAATTCAGTAGAACAGCACAACTCCTGTATACTTTTAATATCAGATGTGCCGTGTCAGTTTTAGTTCTTACTAGAAATTCTTCTGTAAGTACTGGATAAGTAACAGGTTTCACCAGGCACAGTCACTGCTCTTTGGCTCTGTGAATGTCTTTGTTGCAGGTGTATTGATAAAGTGCTGTTTTGTGTACTGTGTTGTGTTGTAGATTGGCGAGGAGATGAGCCAGAATAGCTTCATAAAACAGTACCTGGCCAAACAGCAGGAGCTCCTTCGCCAGAGGCTGGAGAGAGAGGCCCAGCAAGATGAAGATGCAGACGGTAAAACAATCGCACGAACACACGCAATCACAAATCAGACGATATACTGGTCCTGTTCAAACATCTGTACTCGCCTAATTTCACGTACGTTTGTATGAACATGCTCATAAATGTGTTAACAAATTACAATAAGCTCCTATAATGGATTATTTAAAAAGAAATGTAAGAGAAATTGATTGAACTTGATTTATTCAAAGGTGGTTCTTGGTTGGTAAACAAGTGGATGTGTGTCATGAGTATTAATCCTCACATCGGTGCTGACCTTTAACCCCTGCCTCATGTCCCCCTCTGACAGAAAGCCTAGCAGTGCCAGAGGAGGATGAAGACCACTCGGAGGACAATGACAGCTCTTCCTATGTCTCTGACAAGGTCAGTAACCTCCTCACACTGAATAGTCAAATAAGGAAAACTAAGCGTTAATCCCACAGAATGTGTTTGAACAGTGTTCCTGTGGTCACTGTACACCTGGAAATGGATTTTCCTTGCTTGTAAATGCCTCAAAACATGTTAATGAATGTAAAGAACAAATGAAGTTGTACTTTTTTCACAGCTGCATCGCTCCAAACCCTCCCAGCCCTCAATGGGAGGGGAGAAAGGCGATTCAGTGATGGGTCATGGGATGGTGGCATGCGGCCCTGACGCGGGCCCCGGTCCTACCCTCCACCCCCAGGAGTCCCCTGAGGCTCCAGGAGCGAGGATGCAGCGAGCCACCTTTCATCAAGGACATAAGGAGCCACCAGCACCCTCTCCTCCCCGCGCCGTAGCCTCCCTGTCAGTGCGCGTCCTGGGCCAGCCTGACCGCCAGGGGCTGCCCCCGGCCGTACCCCGATCCCAGGAGAAGGAGGGCACCGCGCCGAGTGAACCGGGATCAGCTCATCCTGTCCTCCACCTTAGCCGATCTGCCGGTGTTTCAGCTGGAGGGCACGTCCACGAGGACAACGATAAAGACGACGAGGGTGACGACGACAGCGATGATGACGAGGATTGGGGTCCTGGTCCCGGCGGGGCGCGAAGGGGAAACAGAGTACCTCCCCAGCCACAGCAGATGCCCCCCAGCGCCCCATCAACAGTTGGAAGATCCAAACGCAAGCTTCAGCCTCCGCAGCACATCCCGCCACCACAGGCACACCACACCCCGATGCAACTGCGCCACCCCACTCCTCCTCCCTCTCCGCCCCCGGACCTGTTTCCCCTACCTGACACTCCCAAGCAGAGCCCACCAGACACAGACGAGCAGGAGGGAGAAGGCCCCGAGGCTGCTCGTGGTGCAAGGGTGGCGCCTTTTCCACCTCCCTCCATGCAGAGGCAAGACTCCGACTCAAGCTCTCGTTCCAGCAGTCCTGAGCCCTCTATGAAGCGCAGGCCAGGGCCCCTTTCTCTGCTCGTACACAAGATGGAGTCAGAGGGGGCTTTCCGTGCAGTGGAGGCCACCTCAGCTGCGGGGATGTCGGAAGAGACGGCACACTCCAGTACTGGGTCTGCCAGTTCCAGTGAATCTCCACTGCAAAGATTGGAGAGAAAGAGGCTACAGGAGAACAGAGAGATGGAGGAAGAGGGGCGACTGAGGGAGGAGAAGGAGAGAGAAAGGAGGAAGATCCAAGAACAGCAGAGAGAGAAGAAACGCTTGGAAGAAGAGAAGGAAAAGGAGAAGAAACGGCTGGTAGAGAAGGAGAAACAGCATCAGAAAGAGCAGCGTGAAAAAGAGAGAAAACATCAGGAAGAGGAAAAAGAAAAGGAGAGAAAACACCAGGATGAAGAGAAGAGGAGAATGGAGAAACTGCTGAGTGAGAAGTACAAGAGACAGGAGACAGCCAACAAAGGCAGGGTGGCTGTGACTGAGGCCCAAGATTCAGGTTCCTCATCAGATTCTGACTCCAAATCAGACTCATCACAATCCTCCTCTGACGAAGAGCAGGAGGATAAAACCCGCCCTGCCAAGCAGCTGAAGGTCAGTGATCAAACTGATGTGGGCGTCTGTCTCTCACTACAGCATTGAGAGAAATCTGAGCTATAGTGACTGTGAATTATACTCAGCACACGGTACACAGCACATGTTTGCAGTTTTAAACATTATTTCAGCCTTCATGTGTGTATTTTATTGAACAGGTGCCTTTCATGCTTTCAAGCTAGATACTCTTTGGTACTCTTTGGCTTTGATACTCTCTGCTATTTGTGTTTCATTGTTTTTACTCTGAATAATTTCACAGAAGGCAGACCAAGGACAAGAAGCAGAGGATGAGACAAAGACTAACCTGAGGAAAGGGGCAGAGACACGATGCCTTTCAAAAAGGTCAGTAAGCGTCATTGAAATACAATTAACCTTAATAAAAAATACAATTCAGTCTTTAAAGTATATGTTGCTGGAGTTGAGCTAAAATGAACCACCATTATTGATTTGCAACACCTTCTTACTCTATCACTTTTTTTTTACTTTATGCAGTTTTATTCAATACTGTGATGAATTTCTGTAATAGTTTACAACAATGTGTGTTTTAAATTCATTCAGTGTTTTTCCAGTGTTTCTCCCCCCCAATTAATTATTCTCTAGATGTTCCTCTTTTCTGATATCTCAACTTGCTGGTGGGGGTGATCGTACATCACATCTCAGGATAAACCTAAGAAAAGCAGATCAGTTCAATGTGGTGATGAGATCACAAAAGGAGCACGTGTGTGTGTGTGTGTGTGTGTGTGTGTGTGTGTGTGAAGGCACACACACACACACACACACACACACAGAGAGAGACCATTGACTAAATCCTTTAATTTGTTGGACATTGGAGGATGATTACATTTTCTCACATTAACCCTCAGAGGAAATGGCTAAATAAATGTGTATTTTAAATATAAGATATCCCCACACAACAGCAGTCATGTAGCAAACAGTTGCCACTAAACCCTGTCTTAAAATCTACAAAAACGTATCCCATCTTTTCACGTAGCATATCAGCTCATGTAAGTTAAATGAGGACAGGGTTTTTGTTATGTGATTATCACTGCATGGAGGTCACATGTATGCAGTGTACAACAGAAAGGACCGTGTCTGCACTGCAAGTTAGGTGAATAAACTGATGTGCATTGTGTTTGTGAGCTGGTTCTGTTAAACTTACTCATATGTCTGTGTTTTTGAAACAACTCATGAATGCGTTCCTTGGCTATGCTCAATTGATTGGTCCCATAAAGGGTGGTAACGGTACGTTTTATATGTATATATATAATTTGTCAGCAGGGAAATGCATACAAAGAGCTGACAGAATGCCTCCCAAGATCTCTTAAACCTCGACTGGGCTGTAAACACACCCCACTGCTTCCTCCCTCGTCGCTCTGAGTTATAGCAGGTTGTATTTCTTGTCAGGCGTTCAATGCGGCAGCCCCACAAGCGGCGTGGCTGCTGCTTTTCTCCAGAAAAAGAAGGGTCCTTCTTCGCGTTCCCTCGTTTCTTTCTCCTGTTGTCTTTTACACGTGATTTCCATGTGTTGCTGGCAGCAGAGACCGTATTTTAATTCAGCGCATTTCCTTGATTAACACGTATTTGTTAGGTTATATTTAGGAATCCGCTACGTTTGAGCGTCTAGTGGAGCTTTTATTTTGAAAATCATTGACCGGAACCTAGTTTTTTTTTAACCACTCCAGTAGACTTGACGCTCGTCTCGCTAGCCAACATGGCCGCCATGCATGCATTGCATCCTTGATACCGACGCAGTGCACGGCTAGTCGCCAGTAGAAACCACCGCGACCGGATTTTGTTTTTATTCCGCGTCCCCGATTTCAACCCACGCCTGACCGGAATAACCATTAGCGACAGTGTGTTATTTTTTATCCCCGGGGGTTCCCTTTCAAGGCCGGTCATAATGCTGTCCGAAGGAAACAAAAACGGGTAAGAGTGAGCCAGAGGGCGACTCAAGGCTTCAGGTAGCTGGTTGTACTTTTACACCCCGTATCCAGAAAGAAACGGGGGATACATTAGCCGGTCTCACCATGTCGTGTCCTACCGTGAGACCGGCAGTACATTACGATGCTCGTTAGCTAGCAGCTCCTTCCTGCCTGTTAAATATGCCATCAGTTCACATCGGCCTGGTTATGAGCGTGCATGTTCGCCCATGTGAGGAGGACCGGGGGTGGGGACGTCGGTGAGGGTCTTTTGTTGAGTGAAGGAGTAGGGGAGATCTTTTTGCGGGGGAAGGGGGTCTCCTTTCTATGACCAGTGCCTAAAATAGCTTCACGTTGAAGGAACACATTGATTAATAAATAATGGGCTTAGATTTCATGGTGTGATGAGGAGAATCAGACAGACGAGGACATCTGCCCTTCCCTGCTCTTTCCTTTTGACCTCAACGTTTTCTGATTTGCCAAGTAGCCAAGAGATGGGCCTTTTTCTTATTTGAGAATATACATTTACTCATTTCAAACTGTCCATTAAGGCTCAATTATGGCCGTAATCTACATTTGTCTTGTTGTTTAGCCCAAAGAAGTCTACTTGTATTTTTGTGTTTAGCTGTTAATGATCTCACTGTTGTCAAGGGAGATCATTAAAGCAGACATCTGTTAGCTGTACAGTCAGTGGGAATGGGCCCTTATGGTATGATATAATTCTCCCAGCTGGCACCAGCACTCACGCTCTCGTCCCCTGAGACCTGACTACATGTCAGATTTCATCGATGACAGTGTTTTGGTCCGCTTTATGAGTCCGGTTTTGTTGATTAGGACACGGTGTATGTAATTCCTCTGATCCACACTGAATGATAATCAGTGTCACAGGTCATACCATCACTTTTTGGTCAGGGGTTTGAGAAGTTTAGCCAGAAGTGATGCCTTTTTATTTAAAGGTTCATTTCACAGATTGTGATGCCGTTCCTCAGTTTCAATATGTACTTCAGTGTGCTTCCTCATTCCAGCCTCGTCATATGAATAGAAAGCTGGTGGAAGTGCAAGGCGACAGGGCTTTGAGGCAGTTATGAAGCATTATGCAGACAGTCATTCATTCTTTCTTTCAGTGATCATTACATCGCCTCGGCCTGGCCTTTCCTTTCCTCTTATCCTGGTCCTAAGGGGTTGTGTTTCTAGTTGACATCTGTCTCCCTTTATAGCCTGTGCAGGTGTGTCTCTGGCTTTGCCTGAGAGAGAGAGACACACACACACACACACACACACACACACACACACACACACACACACACTCTGACATCCACACCTAGGGCAAATGAGAAGAATCAGTGTGGTGTGGAGGAGGGGAAATGTTGTCCTCCTGCCTACGCTCCTGCCAGTGACTAATCTCCAGAGAAGCAGGTCGAACATGCTCTCAGAACACTGGATAGATTTCAGTAGTACAGCGACATACAAGACCCTCCTCTTAATAAACTTTGCCAGTGGTCATGTTACATGTCATGGACACCGATAAAAGCTGAGGTTTGGTTGGCTGAGCTGACCATGTGAGTAATTATTAGCAAGTTAGATTTTTTTGTTATCAGGAAGTAAAGTGTGTGGTTTTTAATATTTAAATTCAAAGCAAACACCTGGTTGTTGAAGTGATTTTTGGCAAAGATGACAGTGTTTGAGCCAGAAAGATTCTTCCGAGGGTCAAATCAGCCACCTAGCACCTTCATCTTGGAGGTCACTCAACTTAGCGCTGCAACAATTGTTCGATTAATCAATTAGACAGTGAGCCATTTGACAGAAAATCAATTCCCACCTTCTCAAATGCAAGAATCTGCGGCTCATCCTTGTCTCTCAACATCACCTTGGCCTCGAGGAAATGTATGTTTTATAGACCAAACGTTTAATTGCTTACTAGAGAAAACAATCAGCAGATTACACATTAACAGAGAAACAATGTTCATCTCGTGCACTCCTGAATATGTTCCTGTTTTGAAAACAAAATGCAGTTTGTAATTCATGAATTTTCTGCACTCACATTCACTTTTAAACATTTCTTTGTTCGATACATTTCAGAAATGAGTATTTTCTCATGTTTTTTTGCTTCCTTTTCATGTAAAACATTACCTATAAAATGCAAAGCATCGTGCAATTAATTAAACGATAGAGGAGAAGGATGCTGGAGGATGTGATTCTCCCACCTACAGGGTGCTGCCTCGGTGCCTGTGTCATCACACGGAGGCAGCGGGGGAGACCTTTGATAACTCTGCAAGGGGAAGTTGAGGGAGTTGCTAAAAATATAATGATGACATCTGCTTGGTTTTGCTCTGTCTTAGATAACAGCAATAAAAGAAAACAACATGTGGGGAAGTGTTTTGCTGTGTGAGGTCTGACTCATAACTACAGAGTTAAAGTTGGGGATTTTTCAGTAATGATCAAGGCCACACACAGACTCAGCTGTGATTGTGTTTCTTGGACTATGAGTTAGTTTGAGGTGTGTTTGTAACCCCGGGTGTCTGTTAACTGGTGAGTTATTTATAGCAGGAGTGACCCAGATCCCCCCCCATCACCCTTCCCCTGACTCCTCCCACTGCTTTCCTCCATCTCGTCGTACACGTTGTTTAGTCCAGATTGTCTTCGGTTAAAACTTCAACTAATGAAACTTTTGTTCGCTCATTAATCAGATGATTATTAGCATTACAATGTCAGACGATAGGGGAATAAATGCAGTCTACTTAAAGCTCCCGGCGATGTCTATAAATTGCTTGTTTGTCTCCCAAACTAAACATTTTCAATTTTTGTCACATAAGACAAGGAGAAGCTTTAAAAAGGACGTATCATTTATGCATCATCAAAATAGTTCCAAGAATATTTTCAGTTGACGGACTAATTGATTAATCATCTGATCGTTTCAGCTCTAATTTCCATATTTAAAGTAGTCGCGCATGTAGAGCCGCACTGCTTTGCGATTGTAATCTGTCCGGATTTTTTTTTTTTAACTATAACCCAGTCCGACCAGTTAGTCAGAGTTGGAGTCATTCAGAGCATAGATTCATTGATCCAGAAGTCATAAATCAAAGTAACCACTGTATTTTCATGAGTCAAAGGTTATGCACTACCAATACATTTTGTAAAGCATGCTCAACAACCTTTTAATTTTATCATGTGTTAATTTAAACCTAATCAAAATGTTGAAAACTGAAGAAAATGACAGCGGGCACATCCACTAAGAGGTCGTCGGATATCTGCATGGAGCGCATGCACAGAAGGTGTTGCCAGGCCTTGTCGTCATGGTAACTGAGCGCATGATTGTGGTCATTATTGATGACTTATATGACCACATGACTTAAAAAAATAAGAGGCTTTGATACGTTTTAAATTATTTATCACCTAAGCAGATCAAAGGCAGATATTTTACTGTTGATTCATCATTTGAAATGTCAACGGCCACAACATAACTCTTGGTGATTCAAAGCTAGCGTCTAAGATGGATTTAGTAAAAGTAACACAGGGCAGGCAAAGATAACAAGCTTATGAGGTGAGAATTGGTGAGACCAGACTTAAAGGCGAGTATTGACACTGAACTCCCGGACAGTCTTGACCGTTAAAGCCTATTTTCTCCTAACCACTCGCCCTTCCCTCCTCACCCCAACTGCCTCTGTTTCCCGCAGGGAGGTGTCGGAGCCGAGCGCAGCCGCCGTGACAGAGGTGGAACCAGACTCGGAGAGCTCCATGGCCCAGCAGCCGCCCTCTGGGGCTGAGGCAGAGAACAGCGAGGGTCGCCTGGAGGAGGTATGGTTACTATGAGGGTGGGGGTGCCCGGGTCTTTGCTCTGTCTCCCACTAACCTGCATCCTCATTCATATAAAAGAACGTGTAGTTGGCAGCACGAGTTAATTGGGTCACTTAAAACCAACACAACCCCAACGTTTTTACAACCATTCATTCCTTTGGCTCATGTGGAGATATTATCCTTCCAATTCTGACTCTGTATACAGTTTCTGCTTCCTTTTTAACGCCGTAAATGCCCCACAAATTACTCAATTGGAGGTTTCTTCAAATGCAAATAGGTGAACGGACGGGTTGAGTTGGATTTGGGTCCTGGGGTAAATACAAATGAACTAATCCCTTCCACCTGCATTTAATGCAACTAATATTTTATAACTTGCTCATTCACTTAGATGATCTCTCACACACACGCCCCTTATCTGTCTGGTCTCTGCAGATGGATGTTAAGTGTTGATGCTGCCGGAATGCAAGTAGTGACGTAATAGTGTGTTAAATTAGACGTCCACTCTGTAGAAAGTGCATGCTTCTCATATTACTATTCCTGTAAGTGTGTTAGGGAGGAAGCGAGACAGAAAAACATTAAACTGCAGCTCCTCGACACACCAAGCCGATTATCGATGGCTGTTTAACGGCCCCTAGTTTTCATGGTGTGTAAAGGTCGGCTCTGCTCGGCTTTTATCGACAGCAGTTCAGACTATTAAGAACTTTGATCGGTGAGCAGGAGCTCGTTGACTGGTGGTTTCTCTGTCTTCTTACCTGTGCCTTTTTGTCCTTCCGACAATCGCGGTACGAAGCGATGCAAAACCTTACACTTTCAACTTTGTATCAGACACATTCTCAATTAGGTCAAAACATTTACAATCGTTTGTTTTAGGAATAAGAACACTGATTAGTTCCTCTCCTGCATGCATTCGCTTCCTGTGCCAGCGTCAGCTATCACGTTTGTGGTGTGTGTGTGCGGGTAACACTTTTACAAAAGCGTTACAAACATGTTTGATCTGTCGGCCTTAGTCAGCTCAGGTTCCCGTGGTGTGTCAGGGTCTTAAGAGCCATTGTATCGGACCAGATTGTTGCGTTATATGCTATCGCAAGCAGTTTTCCTTGTTTCAATTTTTAAAAAGTGTTGGATTTTTCACATAATTATACCACGGAGAATTGTTGCTGGAGCTCATTATGAAGCTGCTGTTCCTGTCAGATGTGGCCTTCAGCCTTCACTTCTCACTGCTGTTTAAACCAGTTGAAGCGCAGCATCAGAAGATGCCCACAACTGCACAGTTCATTACATTTTTGTCATTTAGATTTACTGATGAGCTGCCATGCAAGTTATTATCCGCATGTCTTTTTTCTGTACTGTGTGTTTGTGTGTTTTGTTTCCCCGTTGGGTTTGCATGAGTAATGGACCCTGACAGTGTGTGTAGAGATGCATCAGGGCTTGTTTCTGCTGTTTTCATTCTCTCTGTTCTCTGGCCTGCTCCTTTCACACTGCCCCTCTCCCTCTTTTATTCACTCTTTCTCTCTCTCTTCCCCTCTTTGTCCCCTTACTTTCCATCTTTTGCCTTTGTATCCCATCATGAACGCTTCACTATATATATTTATGGTGTGATTGCTGTTTAAAACCCCATTGATTGCTTTGTTATGAAGGTGCCCATGCCTCTTCCATTGCCCCTAATGGTACCTGCTGCGTACTACTACTACTACTACTACCACCACCAACACCACCACCAACAACACCTACTCCACTCCTCCTCCTACAACTCCTGTCCCGCTATGCCCAAGTGCGTCGCTGGCACCTGAATTAGGCCCAGAGTCTGCAACCCCATGCCACTGAGTAAAGCCTGAGCCTGCAAGGTGTCCCCTGTAGCCCTCCAGTGACGTGCTGAGCCAGCAGGAACTGGAGCTCGCACCAGACCACCACCGGCAGCAGTGGCAGCCATGGTAACTGCAGCAGCACACAGTTGTCATGGTAACCTAGCCTCAGGGGTTGGAAGCCTGCTCACTGATCTGAACCGAACTGAACTGGACTGTACTGTACTGCACTGTGCGGTGGTGATGAATGATGGTCGGGAGGGAAGGGGAGGGTGTCTAACGCTCTGTATCGCCCCCCCCCCCCCCCTTCTCGCATTTCCCCATCTGCCATTTTGGGAATAAGCACAGTTTCCAAGTGTTGCCCTTCAACATCCACACCGCTGTCCTCCAAAAAGCCAGATGCAGCACAGAAAAGACACAACTCTTCAGTGCTCCAGTTTAGTTTTTACCTCTACCTCCAACCCCACACTGCCCCCTGCTTGTGGGGTGGAGTAATGACTTTGGACTGAGAACCCCTGCAAATCACCCAACAGTGATCAAGGCGTGAGGCTTTATACAATCACTATTTGGGGTTTTAAGCTTTACAAAACACTACAACTCTGCAACTGAAGTAATCTGTTCAAAAGTGAAGATTATGGGACTTTTTTAATGGAAAACTTTGTGGATAAGACCCGTCTGTGGCATGACTATATGGACAATTACACTTAACGTCGTTCTCTGCCTTAACAAGCTGTCACCACGCTCAGAGTTGCCATTCATAAGAGAACTGTTCGCCCGAACGCTGCACCAGTTCCAGCATCAGACTTTCAGAGGACACAATGCCAAGGACAAGTAATCCGACACACATCATGCACCAACAGTTGTTGAGGGTTCACAGTGACATGGATCATCCACACTGAGACCTGGATATACTCATCAAACCACCGCCGCCCTTCCTCTGCAGCCACACTCACTGAACGGGTGTGACTCGGTGAATGTTTCGCCAGGAAGTCATGACGTCCTGGCTTAGCTCTTCACCTGGCAGATGGACAACTGCAGTTGTTAAATTATTTCTACATCCAGCTCTTCGCTACACCCACGACTTGGCCCTCCCACCCCTATGATTATAAAGACAAATTCTTCTGGATTACTTTTGTCCCCCTTTATCCCATGGAAGAGAGACACTCCACCAGAACTGTTCAGGGAAACTTCTGGCTATGGAAATCTCTTGGACAACGAACCCTTTTTTACAGCTTTCAGGGCTGCATATTGGACAACAATGACAATTAAAGACTATATCAATTCAAGCATCACTAAATGGATTTTTTTACCTCGTAAACTCAAGGACTCTAACAAAGCATACGTCAACCCCCACCCCTGTCACCATCCATCACAAGGCAATTTCAAACTCATGGCTCCCCAAAAGACTGAAATGTGACTCTGTGATCAGCAGTCAATCAAGAAAAGTCCTCCCCAGCCCCAGTCGAGAAAAAAGTCCAATCCAGTGATCAGTTCCTGCCTGGTGGCTAATCTGCACACTCAAATCGAGCCCCGCCCTCACTCCTCTGCCTTCTCTGATTGGATCCTTGTTGCCTAGATACAGTACACACTGTCGTGCGGTTGGGCCATAGTCGAGCCAGTAAGGAATCAGGTGTCAAATGGTACCAGGAAATGACTTGTGATTATTCCTCTACTTAAAATGTATAAAATCTTAAAAGATTAAGTGTTAAAAAACAAAAAAGATTCTCTTTCTTCCAGATCTTTTTTTGTAATTAAGAGGAATTAATTATTTTCCTCTTTGTAATTTGTAGTCTCATGTACTGCAGTTTCAATTTGATATTTTGACACCAGGATGACGGTGTTCATCGTACACGTTGACATACTGTTGATCTACAGTTGTGTGTTAATATGGTAACTTGTTCAGGGAGAATTTAAACTGCAGTACCGATAGTCCAGCTGGCAGATCTTTGAGTCTTCAGCACTCGGTTCTCCACCTCTGCTCCACAGAACTCAGCACAAACAACATGTTAGTCAACTGCAATGCTTGATTCAACTACGTGCCATATTTCTGATGTGCAAAGAGCACAGTGGCAGGTTTAACACCAATTTGTATATGGAAGGCCCCATTCAAACAGTACTAATGTTGCAGGGGGATAGTAAAATAGTTCCCCTCCTCTCTGGTAATAACAGTTCTGGATAACATTTGAGTTGCTAGCAAATAACAGGAGCTGGTTTTAGTTATAGACACTAATATACACAGACATATGCACTCTGGGTGGGTTTAAATCACTAAGCAGAGAAGGTAATACTGAAATCACTTCACCTCCTCCAGAAAATGAATGCAGTCTAAATGGGATCCACTCAGACACACTCAGTCTCCCGCTCCCCTCTATTCTCAGAGTCCTCTGATGGACACATTATCTTGTAATAACATACCCGCGCTAACATGCGACCCAGTTTGAGATTCATACCGGCATACTCGTGTCCTAATGCACATCGTGTACTTTTGTCCTTTAGAGTCTACCTCTCTCTCTCTCACACACACACACACACACACACACACACACACACACAGGGAGTAGTATAATGATTCATCGCAGTGTCTTTGAGCAGAGGTGGAAGGCAGAAATGTGTCTGGAGTCTCTCTGTATCGACCAAGACCCCTCTCCATAGTGTGGTACAACTGAAGCCTCCAGGCCTCTGTTACTTTAACCCCCCGCCCCCACCCCTCCTCCACTTTTCCTGTTTCACCTCCTGTCTGTTGTTGCCTGTTTGGGTCTGGATTCATGGTTCTCATCTAGCCCCGCACCCCTGGGGTTTCTGTATGTTCTTTCTGTCTCTCTCTCTTTCTAGAGCACCACTCCTAAGGCTTTTGCTGCTCGCAAGATATCCTTGACCAGTGAGTATACCTGTCGCATCTTTCATCCCACATGAGGACTTAAGAGAAACAAGAGTGAGACCAGAATGAAAAAAGAAAAACAACCTACTTTTAGCATCTAAAACCCATTTAACCCTAATTTGTTTACTTAAAACAAGCAAAAGACTGTCAAAAAATGTGTCTGTGCACCCATTGGGAGCGTATGAGCCATATGGCGTCCAGAAGTAGACGTCACTACCCAAGTATATCACTCCTTATTTATTGTGGAATAATTAAATTAGATGTAAAATGTCTGCTTGTAATGGGATTTAAAACCTGGAAGACAAACTGTTTATTTTTTACACACTTTTGTCAGTGGTGTATTTACATGAGCCAAGATTTTGTGCAGTGAAGTCTTAAACTGCAGTACATGTTATAAATGACCTGCTTCATAGGAATTGTTTATCTCTAACAGCTTTAATGGATTATTTAAATGATGAAGAGTCAAACATCCGTAAAACAGACTATATATATATATATATATATATATATATATATATATATCCTCTGACTGTCGTAGTTAAATATAATTAATTCACTCTCTTTGCAGACTGAATATTAATAGAATAAAATAACATCACACATCTTTTCACAGGAAAATGCTTTGGTAGCTTTCAGTGTGCTGCAGCGAGGACCCTGTTCGTGTTTATAGAAGTTCATGCTGTAATTATCTTTCAGTGTGTACTGTACAGCCCTGTGTGGCAGAAAGCATTTCACATGAGGTAATGTGCACAGAATAGCTACCAACGAAACCCCACAACAAACTTGTAACAACTCGTTTAATTTAGTTTAAAATGAATCTGTTAAAGCATTTAAGCTTTCAGGTTATGAACTTGTCACTGAGGTTCTGTTCGACAGAGCAGATCATCCATCTGGGAGTGCTTTTTCTCAGCAAAGATTTCAATTATTTTTCCTCGTGCAGGCAGTAAGACGTCTCCAGCCGCCGCAGATGGAGGAGCAGGAGATGCCGAGACAGGAAGTGCAGCAGGGAGGAAGAGGCGGTGGGGCTCCAGCACCTCAGTGACCGCCAAGAAACCATCCATCAGCATCACCACGGACTCGCTGAAGGTACCGACACAGCACAGGGACATGGATCATCTCTCCACGCAGCCACGGGGAAATAATCTCACTTATTTTAGCTGTGATAGTATTTCTTGGTTGGAGCTGATATTTTGGGCTGTAGGCCAATATCGATCCACGATTTCATGCCAGAACGAAGCCTCTGAGACTTCAGAGAACTTTTTTGTGAGCCTCTTTGCTAAATGTATATGTACATATTTGTAAGCTTTGTAAAGCTTGTGTGCGCATGCGCTTGTAAGTGCGTGCAGCCCGATACGTTTGCTCCGCTCGTCTTACTTGCTCTTTTAAATCTTTTTGTTATTTAACTCTGTACTTATGGGTTTTTTGTTTGGTGTTGACTTGTTGGAGTCGTGGCCTCCAGAAATGTGCTGGCGGAG
>JAVQJD010015679.1:0-12927 GCA_036023655.1 Nannoperca australis | reverse complement strand
GCGGCACATAGCCCCTCAATAAGGACACATTGATCATATCCAGCAAAGAAGTGCCAACCAAGGGCAGAACCTCTTTAAGCAGCCTAGTTGGGATAGGGTCCAACAGACACGTTGATGGCTGCAAGAAAAGTAATTGATTCTAATTGCATGTCTGTCATAAAAATCGACTTTGCTGACAGTCACAGGGTGATCTGCCGCAGGCAAGTACATAAAGCAGAATCACGGGTTAGACAGTAAATAAGCTCACCTCGCAATCACAATTTTTACCTCTAATCAGTAAGTCAAGTAATCAAATACATTTTTGGACTGCCGCCACCTGCTCGCATGATATGAGCAATCACTATTCATGGGGTTATGCAGATGTAGGTGATGGAACTCTATGTGGGCATTACAGTGTCCTCGATTTATCTTCAACTTTTCCTTGGTATACAATAAAGTATTTGAAAGGATGCTATGAATTTCATAGAAATCATTAAATTTTTTATGGATTAAGGCTGCCTCCCAAGTAAACACTGCATAAATACTAATGTGGAATCATATATATATTGCTTCTAGTTTGTGTGTGTGTGTGTGTGTGTGTGTGTGTGTTTGCTCTGAGTCCTGTGTGTGTTCATGTACATGTGTCAGTAGGCTACACATCTGTGGGCCTCTGTGAGTGTGTATGTGTAAGAGAGAGACAGAGATGCTGTCTCAAAAAAGAAAGATCTTCTCTGACACACAAGTTTCCATCTTTCTAGGTCAGCCAACCTTTTTAAGCTGATAATTTGAAAACCCAATTCCTCTGCTGTTTCAGCTGAAAAGGTGACTAAATGTAAGACCCATACACAGTGGAGGTCAGGGAATTAGCATATCTCTCCTGGAAAACCAGCAGCTTTCCCAGAGGCAACAGCAGCCTCTCCTATACAGTGCATCCAGAAAGTATTCACAGCGCTTCACTTTTTCCACATTTTGTTACAGCCTTATTCCAAAATGGAATACATTTATTTTTGTCCCCAAAAGTCTACACACAATACCCCATAATGACAATGTAAAAAAAAGTTTAAAATAAAAAACAAAAAAATCACATGTACATAAGTATTCACAGCCTTTGCTCAATACTTTGTTGATGCACCTTTGGCTGCAGTTACAGCCTCAAGTCTTTTTGAATATGATGCCACAAGCTTGGCAGGCACACCTATCTTTGGGCAGTTTCGCCCATTTCTCTTTGCAACACCTCTCAAGCTCCATCAGGTTGGATGGGAAGCGTTGGTGCACAGCCATTTTCAGATCTCCAGAGATGTTCAATCGGATTCAAGTCTGGGCTCTGGCTGGGCCACTCGAGGACATTCACAGAGTTGTCCTGAAGACACTCCTTTGATATCTTGGCTGTATGCTTAGGGTCGTTGTCATGCTGAAAGATGAACCGTCGCCTCAGTCTGAAGTCAAGAGCGCTCTGGAGCAGGTTGTCATCCAGGATGTCTCTGTAAATTGCTGCATTCATCTTTCCCTCTATCCTGACTAGTCTCCCAGTTCCTGCTGCTGAAAAACATCCCCACAGCATGATGCTGCCACCACCATGCTTCACTGTAGGGATGGTGTTGGCCTAGTTTCCTTCAAACGTGACGCCTGGCATTCACACAAGAGTTCAGTCTTTGTCTCATCAGACCAGAGAATTTTGTTTCTCATGGTCTGAGGGTCTTTCAGGTGCATTTTGGGAAACTCCAGGCGGGCTGCCATGTGCTTTTTACTAAGGAGTGGCTTCCGTCTTCCCACTCTACCATACAGGTCTGATTGGTAGATTGCTAGCGGGATTGTTGTCCTTCTGGAAGGTTCTCCTCTCTCCACAGAGGAATGCTGTTGGTCGGACATTTTGACCATCAGGTTCTTGGTCACCTCCCTGACCAGGGCCCTTCTCCCCCGATCGCTCAGTTTAGACGTGTGTTTTCCAAATCATGTTCAATCAACTGAATATACCACATCATGGACTCCAATTAAGCTGTAGGAACATCTCAAGGATGATCAGTGGAAACAGGATGCACCTGAGCTAAATTTTGAGCTTCATGACTGTGAATACTTATGTAAATGTGATTTCTTAGTTTTTTTTTTTAAATCAATTTGCAAAATTCTCAAAAAAACTTTTTCCACAGTGTCATTATGGGGTATTGTGTGTAGAATTTTCAGGACAAAAAGGAATTCCATTTTGGAATAAGGCTATAACATAACAAAATGTGGAAAAAATGAAGCGTTGTGAATACTTTCCTGTATACTTTCCTAAACTTTATTTCACTACGAGTGACACTTTTGACACACAAGTAGTCCATTGTTAATATAATATAATACTCATTATAGTTATTTAAAGGGCATATGTTCCAACATGTATGGAAAGAAATTAAAATTAAATTTTATTTTCACCTCTCTATTGAATGAACACATTTTTACTTGAGTGTAGATGATGTATGTTAATTTAGAATAACATTTATTACTTTCCATCATGTACAAACACACAAGACAGGCACACAAACACAGAATCACCAATCATTTGTCAAATGTGTGACTGAAATGAAGCAGAACATGAAAAACAAGTAAATGTCAAGAAGCATCATATTCATCAAAGCTAATCTCACATAACACAAAGTCTGTTAAGCATTTAACCACAACAGACCACAGACAGAGAGAAACCCAGTATCCTTACCGAGCACTTCTTGTGACATACATTGGACCCAGAACAGCATGACAAACAGCTGCTCTGCATTTGCATCCCAAGCCAAATAAATACTGAAACCCATTCCAGCTCAACTTTATAAGCAACATTGGCGTTCTATCCGGCAAGGGCGAATGTTTATGTAATTCAGTCAGCTGTAAAGGGCTGAAACAGCAAGTCCACCATCATAAATCAATTTGGCGTTCTATAATACTTTAAAGCTATCAACAGCCATCTTTGATCCACCCAAGCTGCAGAGCACATGTCCCATTTTCTATTGTTCCTAGCAGATCAGAATCCCTTAGTCTTTATGAAATTAAGATTTTGATCATTACTAATGATAGCCGAAGCTGTGCAATTACATAAATATTTAATTGTAATAGATGTTCTGTCATGTTGAACAAGTTTTTGCCTCGCTAGAAGTGGGTGTCCTGGATAGCAAGGTTGGTTTGCTGGTCCACAACTTTTGTCCAGATTTAAATACCTCAACAACTATTAGATGGATGCCCGGAAATTTGGTACAGATGTTAAAGGTTCATTATTATTAACATTATCTGCCAAACAACAGACTGTTGGCATTGGCAATGTGTGCATGTTAGCATGCTGAGGTGAGCCACACATTACATGGGTGTTGACCTGTAGGCTTGTTTATTTTTCTATTATGAGCTAAGACTGAAAACAACTACTTTGAGGAGCTCTGACAGTCAGCAGCTGATGTGTTATCTTTATCATATTTCTTCATTTTTGTTATGTGGCACTGATTTTGCACTGTGCTGACTGCAAGACAACATTCCTTTATTATCAACCATGGTGACCAGTGTCTTTTTGCAGAATACAAAACACAACCTTTAGGTGTGAGGGGAAAAGTCTGGGTGAAAATGGTTTTATTTCAGCTTTTGACAAAAATACTGTATCTTGTTTAAACTGTTAACTTTTCATTTTGGTGCAATTGAATCTTATGAGTTTGCTTTCCACTTTCTATGGGAATCTTCAGTTGCTGCGAGTTTATCCAGTTGCTTTCTATATTTATGTTAGGCCAGTGGAGGCTTCAGATTTCCTGTAAATACACTATAGACCAACAGACATGTCTTGGAGACAATGACCTCAAATTCCAGCAGCTTGACCTCAAACCCTTATCACATGTTGAACTAAGCAAATTGTAGCATTAAGTATTTAATAAATTTACTGCATGCAGTTCAGTTTCTTTATAACCTTTATATTTATGTATTGAATTAATTGAATATACTGTCAATTAAAAGTGTACAGTTTAATATCTAACACAGGCTTTTGTTTAAAGCTAGTAGCAGGCACGTAGAGACAGGTTATACAGATAAAGCTCTAATTAATCAATGGTGCCATTAACCTGTAGGATGCCATGTGCACATTTTGTGGAAATGTTTATAAAGTGGTTTCTAAACCATCACTTCTGTTTGTCCCTCAGGATGGAGTCAATACCACACTGCATGAACAAAGAGAATAATAACAGTTAGTGTGGTCCCCCTCTACAAATATATGAAACAAAGATTTCACATTTTAATAAGCTCTAATTAGTTGTTTGTAGAAGAACAAGATTTATGGCCAATAATCCCCTTGTTCTTCTTGAACCTAAAACTTGCACAGCACCATGTCATAAAGTGTAAACCCACCTCTACTCCATAGATGTTGAGAATGATAACCTACTGTGTATACCCAGCAGTTCCATAAGCATGCATATATGTGTGACGCAAACAAAATGAAGGAAGTGAGATGAAACTTGAGACCGAACAATCTCTCAGGGTATCCATGTCTACTCCTTTTCAACTCCAGGCTATTTTTGAACCTATTTACGCCAAGCGGTGCTATTCTGGGACAACTGGGGGACTGGTGTGCTTTGTGTGTGTGCAAAGGAAGGGGTACTAGAGTAAATTCCCCCCTAAAACGTGACTTTATATGTTCAGACAGTGAAAGGTGAATCCAATTTACGTCCAAGTTTCTCTTTGCAAAGAAAACACAAGTTGAGATTTTTACAGGCTGATTAACTATTAAATCCAGTGCTGAATATTTAGTCAAGATTTTCAAGAACTCCTTCACCTCTAACCAGGTCCGCCAGGATGAAGCTTGGTATCAGTATTACCATCAACCAAACCAGATAACTGAAAAACTAACTTGCTTGTTGCTTGAACACCATACCTTTCTTAGCATACCATCAGTAGTATTTTGGTCCTAGCATAATACATTTAGTGTATACTAGTGGTTATCAGTATAAGCCTATTTCTTGCAACAATGGTTTTTAAAGAGATCACAAATGAGAGGTTGCACATTGACATTAGAACATCTCAACACCTTTAGTGTGACTCTGAAAGCAGTGTGTTATCCACTTCCACTCAGTCTTGATACTTTACAGCATTAATGAATTAGGAATCCAACCCTTTATCTTTACTGCTGAGATGGACTTTTGACATGATTGGACGCTCTTGTAAATACACAAGACAAGCATGCCTGCTAATAGCCTGCTGTTAAAACAAATACTGTTGAGCTGGCCTCTTGCCTGCATGTGTAACAGATACCCCCTTTTCCCCCCGCCGGATTGCATTCGCTGTCTGGCCTAGCAGGGGTTCATGTTTCGAAAGCTTGGCAGTGCAGTGGCATGTGAACAATGTCCCCCATGTTGGAAAGGCAGGAGAAAAGTAGAACAATAGGGCATGCTAATGTATTGTGATGTTTGGTGCCACCATATTCCATTAATACACCAGGCCTGGGTCAGCAACAAATTAGAGTGTGTGACAGAACACTATTAATGGGTAGAATGATGGGTTACTTAAATTTTTATTTGAACTAATGTTAATGGACAAGCTTTTCCAATTGTCTGAAAGAATCAGAGTCCTAATCTCCAAATTTTAAACTAAATCATTTCAAAATATCTCTACTAATTCAGGGCTAGAGGTGGAAGCATCACTCACAACAGAATTATTTTTCTTTCACTAGCAAGGAACACACCCTCCATATGATACGTTTAGCAACAATAAATAAAACTCTGGAGTTACGGAAGATTCTGGAAATGAAACTGGAGAAATAGTTCGATCTTGCTTTTTTGACAGCAGTCTGATAGTCACCATGTGACTTCTCAGGATTTTAAGGGAGACATGTAACCTATTAGTCTTCCATATATGTTCGTCTTTTCTTCATTGTTTCCCGAGTGTGTGTTTATGTGATCTCATGATCTGGTCTGGGGACCAGAGGAGGGCCTGGGAAAATTCCTTATTTAGAGTTCCTACTACAACAAACTGTTACAACCAAATATAAAGGAGCAAAAAATAGGAAGACGTTAAGTTTAACACATTTAGAACTTACAAAACTAGGTTGAATTATGTTGTTAATTCTCCTAACTTAATTTTTAATTAAAGGGGAACACCACTGATTTTACAAATCAGATCCTATTAAATTTGTGGAGGCCTCCGAGGCTATAGCCCCAAATGTTTCATGATTAGCCAGAAAAAAAAGAAAGAAAGGAATAATATAAAGAATAATTAAAATATAGCTGGTAGAGTTACAAAGAAGTGAGCTTACCAAACCTCATCTCTGCTTGAGGCTAGAAGCTCAAGGCAACATTAGGCGCTACTCCGACTGAAGAGTTGGTTTTCGATTTGCATTGTGAGAAAAGAATGTGACACAAGGAAGAAGACTGGAATAAAGAAGGCAGTATCTTTGGTTCTGCTAGTCTGGTGAGGTTTTGCCAAATGTGGTTCACTGTAAATCTCTTTGGTGCAGGCAACATATCAGCAGACTCACAAAAGCTTTCTGTCATGGGATTCTAACAGTTCCCCCAACAAATAATTCATAGTTGGGTGCTTTTGCTTCAGAAAATCCATAAAGCTGTAAGAGAAATATATGGTTGTGAGGCAAGCACACAGTTCACAAGAGGTGTAAAAGCTTGTTTGTCATTCACTGTCCCCCATAGGCCAGCGCTAATCCTGCTGCCGTTTTATGATCTACCATGTGCGTCAGACTGTTTCCATTCCAAACGGACCCTCCAGCCACCTTGCCTCTGCACTCTTACTCCACACATCCAGAGCTCTTTGGTCCAAAGCCAGGTGTCCAAGGCCTCTTTCCAGGGCAGAGAGGCGGGGGTGTTACTGTATGTAAGTCCAAATATTCATATTCATCTGTCAGTATTTCAATGTAGCAACATAGAGCAGAAGCAGTTGAATGTGATCCAATGATGAACGTTCATCCATTGTCAGTACAATTAACTGGATGCTCTGATCTGGAAGGATCATATCAATCGAATCAACTATTTTGCGTAACAGCATACATAAACTCTTGACTGTGTGTGTGGTTGGGGGTGAAACTGTTTAGATGTTCGGTTAAAACCTAAGAGTATTGTATTACAATTGTGACCTCTAGTGGTATGTTCATGAAGGAAAATCCAGTCAAAATGTATCAACATTTATGAATCTCTTAATAATACATAATGGAGGCAGCCTTCAGTCTGTAATTTTACAGAGCTGCTCAATCCAAAAACTAAGATTTTTATTTTATCCATAATTGCAAAAATAGATTTTCATGATGTAATACTACCCTTTCCAATTGTCAATTGTTGTTATAAACCTTCAAAGGAAAACACTACTGGGTATGATCTGTTTATGTGCATCTAAAAAAGGAAGAGGATTTTAATATTTAATGTTTTAATTGCAAAAAATGGCAGTTGCAATATATAAACACATACAAGCTAAACCATATTTCTCATGTAATTTGTTTAGCATGTCTTCACAGCCAATGTCTCCACATTTAGCCTACAGTTATAATAATTAAATGGAATGCAGCCCTCATTAATGTCATTAATTCCACCAGTGGATTTCCCTTACTGGTAAGGCAACATGTTGGCTGTAAAGGGGTATTAATAGCTCATACATTGCTTCCAGTTTTGCTTAGCTCCATTTGTTCTATGGATAGGTCCTGAGAACATCAGGTGTTCTAACTTAAGGCTTTCAGCAGCTACCACCTACTTGTGACCAGTTATGACATAAAAATAATTATGTTCATTTGACAAATGCTTTTGTCCAAAATTAATAAATGAGACTGATAGAAAGTACAAGCACATGATTATATTGTACAGATCATTAGTAACACGTTGGCAAAATGTTACCTGCATGTACTTGTGATGTTTTCACAGACAACAGATACAACAGTATCACCATCAGTATTGACCCCAGATATTTTATCAGCACACATTATACTGCTACCAAATGCAGTATAATCTACTTGGGGAACCTGTCCACCTGGCTTTACTTGAAGCACAGCCATTCATTTTCTGCTTTCATACTCCAGGAAATACTTGAGTATGAATACTCACTGGATAGACTACTTCCTTCATGTTGAGGGATTTCCTTTTGTATTTGTTATTTATCTGACAGTCACGACACTGTTACTGTCAGCAACCACTGTCGGAGTAGCTGAAACATCTGCAGAAATCCTCAGAGGGAGAGAGGAGAGAAAGCAGACACTACAGGAAGAAGTTGAATTACTAACAAGCATTAATGAGATATGAGTGTACAGATGGAGGGGGAGAGAGGAGCTCAGGCAATGCCATCTAGAGAAACTATATATTTAAATAATGTGTTTCGGAGGTGTTCGGGGCCAAGTACAATAACTTCTGTTTTGTCTGAGTTTAACATAAAACAATTGCAGGTCATCCAGGTTTTTATGTCTTTGAGGCATTCTTGAAGTCTGCATAACAATGAAAACGTATGGAGTGCTTCCTAATAATATTGCCAAAAGGAAGCATATATAAGGTGAATAGAATTGGTCCAAGTACAGAACCTTGTGGAACTCCATGACTTAACTTTAGCGTGCATAAAGGATTCATTACTAATGTGTACAAACTGATGTCGATCTGATAAATAGGGTTTAACCAGCTTAGTGCGGTCCCTTTAATGCCAATTAAATGTTCTAGTATGTCAGTCCTAAGACAGTCTAGTCAGTCTGTGTGGCATACTTTACCTGCAGTAGCCTACAAGTGGAGAACACACAGGCAGAGTACAGCACGGTTTATGATATCGAAGGACTGCTCTGAAGCCCGGCACAGTGTCATTATAGTGTCAATATATAACCTCCATTATCAATTATATTTGTGAAGCAGTGTTTAGCAATTGTCAGTCTGTAGCGCTGTTATAATTGTCATGTCTGAAGACTGAATGAAGTCTGTCTGAACTTGAACTTTCCTGTTCACGCCCACAGCTTGAACGCTGCAAACCGATGTTTAGTGTATGCAACTGCGTCACTACCATAAAATAGTAAGCTGCTAAAAGTAGTCATCACCAAAAGTCTTTTTCTATTTTTATTAAAATTATAATAAAATGATTCACTTCATGACAATAAACACGGAAACATGCACAAATCCAATAACATTGTTAAAATAACAAACATCCATTCATGTTAAGTTAGCCAAGTTAGACAGCCACACTGCTGTGTTTGTCATGCTGGAGGTGGTCAAATAGGGCAACTAGAACTATGTAAATTATTAGCTGATACTTTGCAAAAATGGATACATTGCTGGTTAAAACGGACTGAGGAAGGAGATATGATTAAAAAGGTTGTTAAAACAGATACAAGGGACTTATTTGGGATCTAAGCCCACATGCTCTGCTTTGGACTGTTTACACTTTTCTACAACAGTTGCAATGCAGACTGTGTGGAATCTGATTGTAGAAATGAGTCTGTACGCCCAACTTGGCAATGGCGCTTTAACATTAATATGTAAAAGATAAATAAGTCACTTGTAATCGATAGAACTGATGCTGTTTTTTCATAACTGCATGTATCAAGAATATTTACTCTGGAGGTGCATGGTTACTGCTGGATGTGCTTTTGACAAATGTAGCATTACGCTCCAGTGTTACGGCCCTCCTTCCAGACGTCTGGTTCAGTTCGCTCATATCCACTCCAGAGTCTAAGCTGGTTTCTCGACTCTCAACTGGCCTTCGCCTCCTCTGCTGCTCTGACACAGTGTAATGGATCTCAGCTGCTGGTTTGCCCTCCAGAGAAACAAACCAGGCCCGAGGAGGCTGAAGTGAAGGGATTTTAGAAAGTTCTGCCAAGGCATGCACAGAGTGTCTGCTGTCCACGATTTTATTTAATGTTCCTGGGACCGACACTGACTCTGGGAGGCTGAAGTGACCCCTGGATGTGTTAGTGGAGGTCGCTGCCTGAGAGGCCTTGAGAACCCCAAGCTGGTCCTCAGTTTCTACTGTCTGGTCCTGGGTGGCAGAGGGACCTTTAGGCAAGGTCTGGGTGAAGCCGTCTTTGCTCAGCAGCTCAGTGGCAGCACTGTTTGAAGCCCCCGCACGAGGAAGAGTGGCTGACCTGCTCCACTGGGGCTGCTCTGGCTGCTCGTCCAAGTGGAAGAACGCTGGAGCGTGAAGAATAGCAACAGGCTGGTTGTAGAAGAACAAATTCTCTGTCAGAGACGCTGGAACTCCGATCTGCTCTATAGTTTTATGCAAACACGTCTCATCATTCAGGTCAGTGTTAAGCTCCAGTTCGTTACACTCCAACGCAATGGCCACAGCATTGGGGTTGGCTATCACATTGCCATTGTGCATAGAAATAACAGAGGCATTGTGCCTTCCTGTGACTGATTGATGCAGTCCATCCTGTGGATGAAAGTCCCCTTCATCGTCACATGTGGAGGTGGTCTGGTCTTTTCTCATCACTGGCAGGATCTTCTTCTTCTTACTTTTACTGAGTGAACTTCTGTAGACAAGACAGAACATTTGCCTCAACAAGTGCGAGGCTAATGCAACTGAGCATGACATCCTTTTGTCTAATAGCTCATCCTGGACATACTCCATGGTTACACAGAAGGGATAAAGACATTATAAACACATTCAATTGGATAAATAAAGGATTGGCTTTCTCATGCAACAACGCACCGTAGTCACGAAGGGCAGCTTCAGTGTGGAGTTGCACTTTTTCAAGTTTTCTTAAGATTCAATTTAATTCAATTCAATTTTATTTATATATCGTCATATCATAACAAAGTTATCTCAGGGATGCAGTGCAGTGCATTGAGCTCTCAGGGCCACCATAATATACAAATGGAGAACAGGATTATGCTGCACGAGCAATCTTTCAAACTTAGTCATGCATATTTGATAGAATAGATTTTTTGGTGGTGTCTTCTTTTAAGCAACTTATAATAAGTTATAATTAGGCACTACAACATTCAGTTACATCCCATAAAGCATAGTGTTAACCTAAAAGTTAAATATATATTTTAAGATATGCCTGATTATCACATTACAACACCTATTACTTTACTTTACATTGCTATGTAGATCTGTACTGTACTGTTCCTCCTGCTCCGCCCCCCCCCCCCTCCCCCCAATCCAACTGGTTGAGGAAGATGAGCGCCCACCTAGAGCCTAGAGAGAGGTTTATTATGATATGGCGCTATATGAATAAAATTGAATTGAATTGAATTTGAGCAGGGAAGACATATTGAGAGTGCAACAAAAGCAGAAAGTGCCTCTTTAAATGTCATTCTGAGTAATTATATTAAAATCACCACAAGCAGTATATATGGACTAGTATGAGATGAAAGCCTCTGTTACCTGCAATAAAACAATAATCCAAACAGAAGGCAGGCAATAACAAGCATTCCTCCAAGGATCAGCATCAGGAAGGATGAATGGTGCAAGATGAAGTCGATGGGGATCGAAAATCCAAAGAAATCTAAAGCATACAGATGGACAGAAGAAGTTTGGATGAAATATAAAAACATATATGCAATACAAATCACTGTGGATGAAAAGGAACATGGTGCATTTTATATCTAAAACTGTTTGCCATTTAATATGACCAATGTCAATAGATTACATTTTTTAAAATATATTTTCCTTAAAGTCATTGATTTTTTTCTTTTTCTTCTGCTTCCAAGGTTGGAAAAATTGAATTGCCACACTCAGAGCAATCCCATTATACAAAAGTTATCATCATCAACAAATCAATGCTTGACATTCAATTCATTTTATTGATTACCATAACATTTCCACGCTACTGCTGAACATGCCAAGGATGGTAGAATCAAAAAATATGGAACACTGTATTCTAGTTACAGTATTGAGCACTTGCCTCTGGTGGAGGACAGAGGTGCTGCTATCCAGTAACCAAGGTGAGGAGCTGTGAATGTCCACATGAGTTTTCCCTCTACTGTCACCACCGTCCCAAGCCCTTTTCTCATCCATCCACCTATAAAACAAAACAAACACATCAATATTATAATGTAATAAAACACTCAGGTCAGATTTGAAAAAAAATGTGCCCATCTCCTTCCCATGAGAGTCCAGGTTAATGTGGAGAAAATGAATGCTACTACAGCTACTGTGTTATTTGTTAAGTTATTTGTTGCTTCTGTGGGCAACTAATACACTAAAACACTAAAACACCATTCATTATAAGTAGAGTGTTTAGTCACAAGTTGTGTATGAACAGTAAGCTTATACATGATGAACTGAACAAGGTAAAGCTGACCTTCCTATCTAGCTTTCTCCTCAGAGGCAGCTGACTGAGACAGATTCATGACAATAATAAGACATGAACTCTGCATTTAGGTTAAACTCTTCCCTGCAGATGTGGAGTCAAGTCACACCTCTCTATAATCTTTTTTAATAATATAACATTAATTCTATTCATATGAATCTATACTGGGGGCTGTAAATGGCTTTTGATTGAAATAGCTAGAAATGAACGACTAAACTTTAGCTTTTAGCAATGATTGAAAAATGCATTACATTTAATCTAATGAGTTAGAAATTGTGTCAGCTCAATTGAATATACTTTAACAGTTTACCATCCTCTGGCTTTTACCAAACCTAATAGTTTTTTTACTGTGATACATAGTATGTGGCTATTTATTGTGTATTTTAGCCCATTACACCATTTGAAATGATCCCCTTTTTGATATACTTTTTTAGATCTTATCTTTTGTTTTGAATGATCTTATTAACATTCTAAAACTGCTTCCAGAGTTAAACAACACATCCTATTACCTGCTGATGCCAGTGGTTTATTTCATTAATTCAAAGTTTACAACTGTTACCATTTACAACTGAGCTCACTTTATTAATCTGCATTTCTGAGTAGAGGCCATTAAAGGGAGTTTTTCCTTGCCGTTGTCGCCTAGTGCTTGCTCATGGTGGGAACGTTGGGTCTTTGTGTGCGTGGAAGTTGGTCTCGACCGGCTCCATGTGATTGAGTGCCCTGAGATA
>JAVQJD010015665.1:0-10521 GCA_036023655.1 Nannoperca australis | reverse complement strand
GCGACAGTTGTAGAGGAGCCTCCCAAATGCCATAGCAGAGGCTGTAGTCCTCCACACTGTTGGGATGTGTGTGTGTGTGTGTGTGTGTGTGTGTACAAATGAATAGCAGGGGATTTCTGAGGGGGGGGGGGGGAACCTGACACCCAAAAACCTACCTCCAGCCATGACGAAGAGGAGGCACAAGTGCGCTGCTACAGCTGAGAGTGTCTCCAGGGGCTTCTGACTGTGTGAGGGGTCATCTGGAACACCCCACAATCCCACCTCCCCCTCAGCCTCCCTCCCACCTCCCCCTCTCTCCCCACATTCCCCTGACAACACTGAGCTCATCACACTTCACACACATCCAGCTGCATGATCACAAGGACACTCCAGGAAGGATAGGATTTGTCCAGCAGTCACTTAAATATCTTTGACAGTGTCTGCATGGTGTCTACCAGCAAAATTAATATGTTAGGGACAAAAAAGTACGTTTCTGTTTTTAGAAGCAATGTTTGGATGCAAAAGTGAAGAGAATGAATGAAAAGTGTAATTTCCTAGACAAGATAATTAAAAACCTAAACATCAGAGCTGGTTTTTGGGCAGTGAGTTCTTTATTGGTAGAATGAAAGCACTTCAGAAGTCTGAATTACTTTAAATGAAGACCTTGACGTCGCAGGGTGGAATGTCTGTCGGTGCACTACTGTATAATCTCACCAATTGTAAGATGGATTGCCACAAAACTCAGGTCATCAGGTCAAACTTTTTATTTGTCCAGTACTTTCTTTTATGACCAAATATCTGCAAAACTAATGACATTCTCACCAGCCTTCATTGTAGTTTGTGTTTAGTGGTAATTTGTTAGTATGCTCAACATGCTTAACCACGGTGTGTTAACATTTAGCCAGAAGCAAGGCTTTCCTCACAAAGCTGCTAGCACGGCTGTGTAGACTCTTAATGTTAAAATATATTAACAATCTTGCATCCAAAAATAGAAAAACAACAGGGAACAAATAGAGACGACGGAAAAGTCAGAGAGCTCTGTGGAAAGTGAGAGGAGCTGACACAAGAGTTTCTCTCAACCACCTAAAAAAGAGAGCTCCAGGGCTGTGACGCACACCCTGACCCCCCCAACCAGGAACATCCCCCCGGGGCAGACGCTGACCCCCTGACACTGTGACCCCTGACACTTCCACCGCTCCCAGATCTTCTCCAGGGGCCAATCATACACAACCTGCCCTGGGACTGTTACACTGATACTGACAGAGCACAGACAAGCCACAGTAAACAGACATTAGGGGGGAACACAGGGGTGGATGTAGAGTTGTACATTTACACGGACACGCTCTCACGCATGCCTACATGTATGTTTGAACCAAACCTGGACCTGATGTGGCACACTCATGTGATAAAGAAGGTATTTTGTAGCAAAAGGAGCCGCCCCACCGCTCCTTATACCACAAAATACCTTCTTTTTCTCCGAGGGTTTCGTTGACCATTACAAATCAGAGACATTTATTGGTTTTGGATATTCCCAGTGAAAAAGACACTGGCAGAGATGTTTCAGAGGGTAGTATGCTTGGTATGTGGTTTTACGCTGGTTCCCAACATACTGCAAGCTTCGCATTCTGCAACTGATCTGCGTTGTCTGAATCCTGCAGCCCTGCACAGCTGTCAGACCATGACAGGGGGTGGACAAGCTGCCTGTGTGTGTGTGTGTGTGTGTGTGTGTGTTGTCCCATGCCTTTTCAGTTGAACACTTCCATTTCTAATTCAGATGTTTGTGTTTTTTGACTAAAGTGATAAATTCAAGTTGTGTATTTAAACTGACATGGCAATAGATCATCTGTCATCCCTCCTGAATAGAAACTTCAGATGAACACGGTAATTTTCTGCCGAATGCAATCGCCCTTTTTTGGAAAATTAGTTTCAAAAAGTCTTTTTTCAAACTTTTAACACACTTTTTCGCTCTGTTGAAAACCCCCCTTTTTTCTTGACAGATCACTGATGTTTCGTGCAACTTGTTCTTTCCCCCTTTCTTTATCTTTCCTTAACTGTCACATCTAGTGCTTTCTTGCCCGTGCTGACTCATAACTGTAATACAATTTGAACTTTTCTCTTTTTCTCCCTCTCTCTGTTCGTCTTTCTCTCTCCAAGTGAATTCCTCACAGGATCAGACCTGCTTTTTATGCTTCACTGGCTTTCACTCAGTGCCAGATTGAGTAGAGAGGGGGGAGGCTGAAAAGTGGGTTTAGTGACAACAAACCAAACTCTACAGAGGAACTAAGCATATTTTGTGAAAAAAAGGATGAAATAAATAAGAGTGAAAGTGAGACGCAAAAAGAATAGGAGAGAGGGGGCACTGGGTAGAAAGAAAGTAATACTGAAAAAGGTCATTATTTCTGCCAGGGGATTTGCAGTTGCCCGGACAACGAACAAAGCAGAGCCAGTTGGATGATGTGCAACAGAAAAAAGGCTGAAAAGAGAAGGGAAAGACTGTGAGGAGTGAGAGAACAAGAGCTGAGAATTACTGTGCTCATCAGCAGGATTATTTCTGGGAATCAGTTGGCGAATGTCGTGGATAATAACTAACAATAATTTCTTTCTTATCCCTTTAATTTTAGCTTAACTTCATCACACTTTTTGATTTGTTTGGCGTGATTGGAAAACAAAGTTTAGAGAGGAAACCAACCCCCGCATTATACAGACTCAAGAGAAGACATGACTAAATCACAATCACATCGTGGCTCAACAGAGAAAACTACTATTATTTTTTATGTACAGCGCTGATGGAGGGAAGCTTAACCATGAAACACAAAGCGAGGGAGAGGAGTTTTCTGGTTCGGTTGAGCTCTGAATTGAAAAGTGGTGAGAGATCGTTAATGATATGCAGAGAGACTGAGGCCAGGCCAGATGAAAGTCCAACTAAAGTCTTCACAAACACAAAGAAACTTGGGGAGGGAGGGTGAAGGGGTGAGGATGGGGAAGTGGAGGGCGTTGGTTGAGGTAAAGGTGGCCTGAAGGGAGCAGAAAGAAAGGAAAAACTCAAAGAATTTCATAAAATCTATTAACTGACAAATATTAAATATGACATATTGGTGTGCATGTCTAGCTTTTGTATTATATGTTTCTATTTCTATTTTTTTCCCTTCTCATTTTTATCATAGTAAAGAATATGGTAAAACACACACACACACACACACACACACACACACACACACACACACATTAGAAACAAGCATTAACACACACTCACGTTTAGTTCTGGAGAAGAGACAGATTGTACAGATCTGACTGTATGAGTCAAAAACAGTATACACATTTTGCAAGTTGACACGCACACACACACACACACACACACACACACACACACACACACACACATTCATACACACACAAAAGTGAACATTTGGCAGCAGAGTGTATCAGTGTTTCTCTCTCCCTGTTTGTCCAAGGTGGAGCTCAGAGTGTGTTAAATGACCTTTATTGTCCCTGGCTGCTGATTGAGCACCAGCTAAAGTTTCCCTCCTCTCAGTCAGAGAGGCGAGTACCAACACATACTGTATCTGCTGCACAGCTTCTTCTTTTTTTTTTTGTCTTTGTCTTACATCTTTTGATGCAATTCAGCAGAAACATACACACGTGGCTCTTTTAAAACATGAATTCCCATCTCACTCCTGCAAACCCTTCAATCTGAGTCATTATAGCCCCGGGGCAGTAATGGTATACAGTTACACCACCAATACTCTGTAATAAAGTTTGCTTTAGAGGTAAATACCAAGGAAGACTGTCGTGGCTCTACATTAAATGGGCCAGGCCAGATGCTGGGAGGCAGAACAGATCATTCAGGGAGTTTACAAGTTTATATAATCAAAGAAACCGTTTTAAAACAGCAGAGCAACATTTTCTTACATGCAAAGGGTTAACAAGGTAAAAGCACTGTGTGTGCTGCTGTATCATATGACATATTCCCCAAATCTCAGCGTTGCTGTAACAAAGAAACTCCCATTGCCCCCAAACGCTTCACGTTGAATTCCATTCTGCGGTGTTGTTAAGGTCACAGCTCCCGCCCACGGGGAGCTCTGATTGGACGGCGCGCCTGCTGGAATATTCAATCAGACACCTTGCTCGCAGCTGTGATTGGACACAGCCGGTGCAGTTATGTAAATGAGCACCTGGTGGCGCCTGCTGGCCCGGCTGCCGAGCGCGGACCGTAGCAGCGTAGCCGTGGCTCAGACCGAAGCGCAGGGACCCCGGACGGTCTCTTGCACTTCAAAAAAAAAACAACAACAACACTGTCTCCTCGTTGTCGACAAGTTTTCAAACTATTCACCCCAAGAGCGTCACGTGAAAGTCATGCGGCGGGTGTGATATCGGCCGGGTGCGCTCAGCAGGTTCGGATTATTTGTTGTTTTCTCCGTTTTCAGAGGTCGTTCACTGAGCGCGACAACTGCTCCAGCTCACCGTTTGGATTATTCACTGGACGTGTGTTGTTCAGGGCGAGAGCACGGCGTTACTTCGCCTAATACGGACTTCATCTAAAAGTTTGGACTGTTGTCACAGCACACTTTCTCCGTGTCTTCATAGGTAAGTACTCACAAACTCCATTTTTCTTTTTTTATTGTTTTTATCCTTGGCGCGTTTCCTCTCCGCGCACTTCAACCGAGAATAAGAGGCTATAATAATATTGCGTCGATGTTTCCAGCTGTCTGTCTGTGTGTCTGTCTGTGTGTCTGTGGCTTGGCGTCTGTAAGTCTCGGTGTGAGGCGGGCACGGCAGCTCTGGACGCTGGCCACCGGCTGCTGGGGTGTGAGGTGTAACGTTGCGCTCCTCCGGGTCTCTGCGCGTTGGTGTGGCAGATACGTTGTGGCATTTAGCGACTGCGCATGGGCCCAGCTGAAATACCCCGGGAGCGTACATCATGGTCTAGACTCGGTGCAAACTGCGCTGTTCAACATCTTGCTAAATGTGGGTCCTTGGCGGCAGCGACGCCATTCAGAGTCCATGCCTTGTGCCAAGATTGCTTTCACACGTTAATGTTAATTTAGGCCTAATCAATCTTCAAAATAGACATTTATTTCATCTGTCCCACCCGTCGTCATTTCTGACTTCCAAACTGTAATATGGGTTTGGTTAAGTTGTCAGCAGTCACTCATTTTTTCCACAGTCTGTTAAACTCATTCTTTTTACATCGCACCTCATTCACATAAACCTCACAAGTTCACCAAAAAGTAATTATTCTGGCGTGTCAAGCTTTAAAGCTGCAGCGGCCTGGATGAGTGGGTCAGTGAAGTGTCTACAAGTCAAGATGACCACCACACATCCAGGTGGCGGTCATCACACCGACCATTAACCCCCCCGCGACCTCCAGCAACCACAGAAGGCCGTCAGCTCTGGTTTCATCCACCTCTGGCCTTAAATGAGGTGGTTCTCCACTGAGAGATGATCAGTCCAAAACCTGAGGTTCGCACTGGAAAGGAGAAGCTGTGTTAATGCAGAGTCTGGGGAGGAGCTGCTGGAAGGTTTGGACTTTGAACTGAATAAACATATTTTGTGTTTTCATAAGCCAGAAGAAATGGATGTTGAGACTGAATCAATCATGTGACATGAGAATTATTCTCGTCTTCTCCGTGGTTTGTTGTGCTCTATTTTCCCCCCAGCTTTCTGCCTTTTGTTTATTTGTGTATGGCAGAAAGAGACGGAAGGAGAGAAGTGAAAATGTGGGCGTGATTGCATCTGTTTCGGGTTGCCAGTGTGTTTGTGCGTGTCTCCGAGCTTGGAGAGAGGCAGAGGTGGCCTGAGGGAGGCATTAACAGTGGGCTTGAGTGGGTATGCAACTGCAGCGGGCAGTCACCTTTCCCACCACACGGTTACATGCGGGCAGTCTGTTGGCCGGGGGCGACCAGGCGGTCCAGAGGAGGTGTAGCATTGTTAGACTGTTGGGAGGAGGAGGTGTGAACTATGCTATTTACCAATAGATGCAATAAAAGGCAATTTTCTCTCCTCTCATCCCTCCCTCTCTGCCTCTGTAGCAAAGGCAGGGGCATAAAGTGAGGAGGAGCCCCGAGTGTGGGGCACACAGTCCCTCTCTGCAAGCACAGGTCTGCCGGATCACTGTCTAATGGGCATCTGGCTGCTTATTCTCCCACAGTATCCCATGAGAGCCGTTGGTCCTGCATAGTTGCTTTTTTTTTGCGGTGCGGTCCAGCAGAGGAGAATCAGCATATATTAAATAGTTGGACCAGTTATGTGAGTATACTTTTTCATGCACACTCCAGGAATAGTTTTATTAATGATTAGTCTTTGTCTTTGCTGACTTAGGGGAAAATGACACTAATTGCATAATATGATTTGTGGAGAAGTATGCACAAAGAAAAGCAATTTGTCTGACACTGTCTGGGAAGTGGCGGTTTATTTGTTTCGATTCGGTCTAAGGAGATTTTAAGATTGAGCAACAAAAGATTCTTGAAAAGCAATCTTTTTTTTTATTTTTATATATACACAAGACAAAAAAAAAATGAACTGAGTTGTTGCTGTGGTTTTGGGATTGAAAATGACACACACACACACACACACACACACACACACACACACACACACACACAGGCGATGGTTTGTTTTGTCTGGTTTGTCTTGTCTGGTTGATCATTGACCTGAGTCTCTTGTCCTCTATCTGGGTCATTGTGTTGGTGGCAGCCAGGCGTTGTGACTTTGTCTTTCAGGTTGTTGACCATTCTGCAGAGCCTTCTAGCAGGTGGGTATGCACTCAAAACCCAAAGGCACAATAACTGAATTAGGTGTTTTGCACAGTTGCCTGATCTTTACGGCTGTTGCGGCTACTTAACCTCGCGAGCGAGCACAATGATGACAATGGTGGCGTAAAGGAACTGTGTTCTTTCGCTTCTCTCACGGAATTAGGCAGCATCTACACTAAGGTCTGCGTTTGCTCGTAATTGGCTCCCGTCAGACTGAGCAGGAACCTCGGGGCCAGTGAAAGAAGTCATTTAAGTCCAAAGACACGACATGGTTGCTTGCCTCCGCTCTCTATAGAGCCCCTCTAATGGGAAACGAAACAAATTGAAGGCAGGACTCCACTGTCCACCCTGTTTTCCTAAACCAATTTCCCCTCAAGTCTAGACAGCTGGACTCTTTCAATTGCATTTGCCGTATGTGTGGTCACGTGCAGGGCGAGCTCGACGAGACTGTCAGAGAAACAAATTCATCGAGTAATGGGTGGTGACACTTCAAACCGTGTGTGCTTGGGCTTTAGTTGTCAGTGAGTTCTCAAATCTCTATTTTATATCTCTGTCTGTGAATCTCCATCTCCAAAGTCCGACCTTCTTTCATATTAGCCGTCCCCACCCCTCCAGCATGCCTTCACCCCCCTGTCCCTCCATCCCACCCTGACATCCAGCGTACCTTTGATCCCCTAATTGATCATTCTGGCAATCTGTCTCTCTCTATCTACATCTAACATTGAACACACATTTCTCCTTCTTCATCTTCTATCTCTCCCTATCTATTCCCTTTGAAGCAGCACTAGATGTTTCATTTATTCTCCTCCACCCCTCCTTCCTCCGCTCATCCATCTCATCCTCGGCCTCCCTATCGTCCCTGCGAGTCTCCTCATTTATCTGTTTGCTCTTCCCGTCGAGGGTGCTCTGATTAGATAACAATGTTGTTGCTTGGATGTAAGCAAACTGGGGTCATTTTATGGTTGATGAGATTTCTTGAAAGTATTTGTCACAGTATCTGACCAAGGTATCTCAGGCCTTGGCTTGATGCCTCATTTTAGCTCAGGAACCTGCAAAAATGCCTCTGTAAATATCCGGAAAATTAAATGTGGCTTAATTTGGAGGTGCTTATGTACTTCTACTGTTGATTAACTATCACCATGTGGCAAAGTAGGTTTTTAAAAGTTGGCAAGTGAAACCTCCCTAATGTATTATGTTTTAACTGTATTACATGTTTTATGACTCGCTAAAGAGGCTGATAGACAATAAAAAAATTTAAAAAATTTGATGCTGTAGAACCAGAGATATCATCTTTTTTTATTTTTATTCCAAACATTCTTCTTCCTTGTGTCAAAACTTGCCTATATTACCAACAATGCAATTCGAAGGCAAACTGTTAACGTGTGTTATGCTAGTAAATCTAATGTAGCCTCAAACTGCTTGCCTCAAGCAGAGATGAGGAGCGAGCTGCATAGGTCTGGCAATCTCACCTCTTTCTAACTTCACACCCCCAGATTTCTTCAACCAACATTGCCTCAAGCAACTTCACTTCAGGCAATTGAACAGACGTGAAAAGGCTTTATATAACTTTTTTCACATATGCAGTAGTACTCCACAGCACCTGTCAACACACTTAGATGTTCACGTTTGGTGGAATTCCCCTTTAAATCACGTGATGTTAAGTTAATTATCTATTGAGCAAAGATTGTTTATGCTGAATCCACTGAGCTGAAACTGTGAACCACGTCAAGCTCCCTCACACGTCTCTCCAACAACTGGCAGTTGAAGTTATCGCTTCTGGCCAAAGTAAGGAACCTTATGAAAGATGGAAACTCTCACACACTTGAAAGCCAGTGTGTGCTCTGTTCTCTCCCTCTTGCTCTTTCTATCTTTTCAGTTTTTTTTCTCATCTGTGTTCCAATCCCTCACACTGTGGTGGTGTTTTTTTTTTTTTTAATTGCTAGCACACACCGTGCCTCCTGTGGTTCAGTATATCACTAATAATTACTAATGGCTTCTGGCAGAGTAAGTGCTTTTGAAACCTTGTTGGAACATGGAAGGAAATTGTGTTCAACATCATAGTGACTTTCTTTTTGAATACGTTTTCTCTTTTATATGATGAATTTGAGCTGTAACGACATCTACATTGAATGTATGCGAACCTGTCTGTCTTTTACTCCCATGGGTTCAGAGGGGCACAATAGCATCAGGAAATGTTGTGTGATATGTAATTTAGCTCTTTATAAGAGGCTTTTTTCTGCCGAGCGGGAGAAGGAGGAGTAGGACTGCCAGTGTGATAAAGGTATCAGCCTGTGCCCGAGGCTTTTAACAGAGATTGGATCATAATTTGCTTTTGTGTATTTTTTTTTCTTTGCCTACTGCAGTAGCTAAACATTAAACGGCTCAAATCTTCTGCTCTGCTGTCATTCAGCCATCTGTTAGAGGGCTGGGTTTGACTCAAAATGCGGAGTCTCGCTGAACTCATTCCTGTTTGACCTGATCTCTCTGGTTTTTCTTTCTGCTCTCTTCAGTTTCTCTCCAGGCCATCCCTCCTTCTTTCCATCCCTTCCGTCTCTCTGCCTTCTCCCGTTCCCCCCTCTCTTTCAGTTTCTCAACACTGGATGAATAATTGTAAGCCTCCTGCGGGCAAAGTGTTTGTCCCACGCTCGCTCTGTTATTGTGAGTCTCCTCGTTCGATTACTGGAGAGAATCTTCCTCCACCACGGCATTCTTCTGTCTGTCTTTCTGTATCTTGTCCTCGGCCGGTTTCTCTCTGCCCATTGTGAGAGTAGCACTGTGCTGTCACATGCTTCCCCTTTTCTCCTTTCACCCCATCCTCCCCTCTGCTTCTCACTTGTTCTCTGACAGGTGGCAGTGAAGTTGTGCAAATTGAATTCAGGGAATTGGTCTGTGGCTTGCCATCGACGGCCTCTGTGTCACACTATAGCCAGAGATGCGCATACACTCTTCTGCCATGCTGTCGTAATAACGTGCTAGTGCTACCACATAGCTGCAAAATTCTCATTATGGTTTTTACACCCACGCTTCAATTGAGGTCAAACTCTGAACTAATCTTCCCTCACTGTAGCGCTGAAGGTTCGTTTCCATGCAGCCAGATAACTCTGGTTCAGTTTTAGTAGAGGAGAGAGAGGTCTCTCATTAACTCACTTTCACACAAAAGTTAAACGGCACTCCTTTCATTCCAGATGCATTTTACAGAGAAAGGTGAGAACAGTCCAACTGCATGTACTGACATGTGTGAAGCTTCAAGCCCCAAGACCCAAAACTGAGTTCCAGGCGCTGTCAGTCAAAACCAGTTTTCACAGAAAACTTGTAATACACTCTTCTGCT
The DNA here is from genome assembly GCA_036023655.1 of Nannoperca australis. Taxonomy (NCBI): domain Eukaryota; kingdom Metazoa; phylum Chordata; class Actinopteri; order Centrarchiformes; family Percichthyidae; genus Nannoperca; species Nannoperca australis. The sequence continues at coordinate 460 of JAVQJD010015665.1, read as the reverse complement.
GTTTTTTTCTTGCGTGCGCAGAGAGAGGACTTCACTTTTTGATTCACACGATGCAGCTAATGAACAGCCAACTCAGTGTACATCCCATTATTGCCAAAGGTGCTAACAAGGCCTTTGTTTGGTGGGATGTTTTTGGTGTTGTGCTAACTTCTTTGTCGTATATTTATTTTAGTTTGCTCTTTATGGAGGACCAAAACTGCCATAATTAAGAATAAATAAATAAATGAATACATGAATCAATAAATGAATTGATATGCCATTAAATGCACCAAAAATAGTATTAACAATAAATATAGGCATTTATTTATTGATAAATTGTAACACAAATAGATATTTCTGTATTTATCTATGTATTATTTTCCGTTTAGCATTTTATTTTTACATTTCTTGGTCATTTTACATTTCTTGCTCTTTTAACATTTATTGGTCATTTAACATTTCTTGGTCGTTTTACATTTCT
>JAVQJD010015662.1:0-24180 GCA_036023655.1 Nannoperca australis | reverse complement strand
CACACACACACACACACACACACACACACACACACACACACACACACACACACACACACACACACACACACACACACACACAGACTGACCTTCTCTCTTGCTTTGTAGGCTGCGTTTGGCTTTAGTTTTGGTGTTGCCCTTAAGGTAATCCTTTCAAGAAATTGATTTTGAGAGAAGAACTTGCAATTTTGTTTCCTTTAGTTTCTTTTTGTATTTACAATTATGAGTATAATTAAAACACTGGAAGGGCAGCCGTGATGTGAGGTTCAAACTAATACAGCTCCTTTACAAATTTTCTTTCTGAAACTATATCACAGCCAGTGCTGCCCCTTGAGATTTAATAGGGTTTCCTGAAGCTATTTCAGAATACGCAGATACAATGATAAATATTTACCTGGATATCACAAAGGTGTGCCTTTATAATTGATTTAGTTATTTTGGCTTTTCATGCTGCACATTTTGAGCAGCCATTTCTAGTAAAAAACCTGCATTTTTTAGATCAAGATAACGATGAAACGATTTTAACAAACATGCCTGCCACGTCACAAAATGTTAATACAGAACATATTTGGAAAATGTTCACTATTTCATATGTTTTCCTTCAATATCTGCTCTTCTGCTTTTGTATTGCAACTTGAGCATGATTCGTTTTGAGTTAATGTTGAAGCACTCAAAACAAAAGGTTAGGGAAACATTGTAGTCTTAGTTAAATGAAGAACAACTAATAGTTTCTTGAATTACAATACAGGACATGTTTTCTTCATTAACAATTACTGCGTGTTTCTGTTGACTATACCCAACCCCTGGCCTATCTGTCAGAGTTCTGCACTTTGCAGCCCGCCACCCCCTCGACCACTGACTTGTGTGCATTATGAACATGTAGCATATTTCCCCTAAAACGTATTTGTCAAAACTAATTAGTAGTATATAAATTTAAATCTTAAGGAGACAGGGTGGGTTTAGAAAGCGCTACAAACCCATTCTACTGAGAACAGATGTCAGGTTCCCTTAACTGAGGTATCAAAATAACTTAAAGCAAAAATGTATTTTGTGTAGATTTTGTGTTACAATGGGGGCAAAGTTTTGTTCTGGTTTTGGTCTGACATATAAATGGTACACCCTTGCTGCCTTGTGGCAGATTGCAATGGACTTAATGTAAGTGAAATCCACATACTAAACAAATAGTAGACATTTGAGAGCTTTATATAATGACTGGGTGTTATCCTCTCTTGTCTGGGCCCCATAAGACATTTGACAACACACCTTCTGCAGACATGTACTGACCTTCCTTCTTGTCCTCTTGAATGGCTTTGGCTTTAGTGTCGGTGATGTCTTTAAATGAAGCCAGAAAGAGCACCACGTCTCCTTTTTCGTTCTTAATTGGCACAATGTCCAGCAGGCACCAGAACAGCACAGCTGAAAGGGAAAAACGCTCTTAACACTTTTATACACCATCTCTGATTATACATTTACAATGCAGGTGTACAACCAAGCGAGTGTGTGTGTGAGTGCGTGTGTGGAGCAACAGTTTCACAGATTCCCAGACTTATTAGTAAACCTATCTACTGGAAGTCCCTCGGGAGGTGCAGAGCCTTTAAATAGACCAAGTCCCTCTTCCCCAGACACATCGAGAGATGAACCCATCTCTGAGGTCCCATCTCCTGCTAAATAGATTGCTTTTCAGAGGAACTGCAGGTCAGAATGTGTGTTTCTGCACCAGTGTTAGTGTGCTTGTGTTGATTATTGGATCACTTATATAAGCTTGATTGACCGAAAAGTCGTAATAGGATATTGATTATTTTTTAGTTTAGAAAATGTACAGTACGTGTAAAGAGCATTGCATCATTCTGTGTATACAACATAGTAGTGAATAGTGAACATAGTGGAGCATTTATCAGCTTAAGACCCCAGATATTCTTACATTCACCATGTGATCAGACACATGACTCTTGCTGAATGTGTACAGTGAATAGGCAACTTCTTGTTCTCCATATTAACTTCATAAGGGGACTATATGTCACAAGTCTAAATCTCAACTATTGGATGGGTTGCCATGAAATTTGGAACAGACATTTATGATCCCCTGAGGATGACGGTTTTTCTAATTCCCCTTCTTTTTATCTAGTGCCACCAGCTGCTCTAAATTTCCAGCACTTCCTTTTTTGACAGAATACCTCTTAAAAAAATGTGTGACTTTCCAGCAGCTGCACCTGTAACATAAATGCTAACTTGCGAATGCTGGTGTGCTAATAAGCTAATAATGGTAGAATATTACACTATCAGACAACACTGTTTTGTTAAAGGCATTGTAAATTGGGACACACTAAAATACCTGGTGCTACCGCACCTCAAGACACACCAATTAAGCTGAACTAAGTCTGACAACATAGTGCTGAGCCTGAAGTCTGAGATGTTCTAAACTGTACAGAGGATAATCCTTTTCAATTTGGGTACAATGTGGCCTTTCCTCTGGCACCAACTTTGAAGAAATTAAAGGATCTTCACATAGGATGAGCAAAATGATGCTGAGCATTAGAGCGTCTAAGGGGATTTAGTCTTGTTAATGTTAATTAATTAATCACATCAAATTTAGTCTCATCCACACCATGCTGTGGCATATGCATGACACGGATATATTGTTTTGGTGGTAGTTTTATTAGACGTCGGGGTGTTTTTCATGTGTCATTGATTATTACTGAATTCCTTACTTGATCTGACATTTTTGTCTGATGTTCATCACAGGGAGAATGTTTTTTAACTTAATCTTTACCCTCAAAAACCTTTGTTGCACATAGACTTTGTCAAGTTGAAAATCTTTAAAGCAGAGGTCATTGTTTCTCATTCTTCTCTATTCAGTGACAAGAAAGGAATTGCTGATTGAGAGGGATTTCCCATGGAGTTCCCTCCCATCACTCCCACTCACTAAATCTTCCATGCCTGGTGATGACTCAATCACAGTGTTTTTGTCTCTGCACGCGCGTGCATGTGTGTGTGTGTGTCTGTGTGTGAATATCTGTATGCCTACGAAACAATGCAGCAGTATCAAGCACACAGTGAGAGAAAGAGCGTTCCTGATTGCAAACACGCAGCTTTTTTTTTCTTTCCTCAGACTGACAGATGGAGGACAAACTGAGTCAATCAGCTACATTTACTTTGAGGACTCTGCTGTGACAGACAGAAAGGGAGGGATGAGACGACACCAAAGGGCTGAGGCGGGGGGAAGAAAAAGTGAGATAAGCATGGGCACAAACAGTACTATGTGGAAATGGTAAACGAGGTGGGACGAATTGAAAATTGATGGTAAAATGAATGTAACAAAAGGGAAGTGAAAGAGAACAGAAGGGGAAAAAGGAGATTGAGGGGTGTGACAGAAAAGATAACTAAGCAAGAGACAGAGCGGCTTAGACAGTCACATCTGTGATGGCATTAGTAAAGCTGTGTCTGCAGAAATTGCATCATCTGTTAAATCTGAATACAAATTATAGGAAAGGCACAACATCTGACACATGCACATACCACAATATCTGCATGAGTCAATCTTTACAGTTATTGACTCTCACCAGTAGCTGTTTTGGAGATTTTGATTGTACCACACAATCTTCCTCTGCCAGCCTGGTTACAGACATCTGAATCTCATTTAATGTTGTGCAATTCAAAAAGGTCTAGTGTTCTGCCTACTAACAGCTTTTTAGAGAAACAATCGACCCATCAGAGCTTAATATAGGATTAAGAGTGATCTTCATAAGCTAGATAACATTTAGTTGACAGCAACTAATTCCACATCTGTGTGTCTCAAACTGAAAATCATATTGATCGAATAGATACACCACAACCAATCAAAATAAACTCCCTCCCATTAGAAAATAAGAAAACGCAGACTGAATACAGGGAAACACATTTTTTTGAATTCAGTCTGATTATTTGGTGAGAAGTTTGCCCTGTTGTCATGGAACTGTAAATGTTCAAATTTCCATTTTCCTTATAAATATTTCATATCCACGTTAGCTCCATGTGAGATAGGAAGGTCATTAGGGTCAAGAATAAACTGAATGATATAAAGCTCCAGAACCTACTAAATGGACAGAGTAGGGAGACTGTTATCAGGAATGAACTCACAGTCTCATTCATTACAGTTGTGAGGTCTTTGCAGAAATGAGAAAGCTTGTAGTGCTGATATAACAAATAAGTGATTTCTTTTGATTGGAGGAGTTGCAGAAAAATTCACCACCAAACACAAATGCTGCCAGACTTATTTTGAAAAAACGTCTGTAAATTCACACAGCTAAATTTAATGCAAGACACATCAAGAACATGAAGCATAAAAGTAGAGAAAACTGCAAGACCAAGCAAGGAGCACATGGCACCATCCCACATCACAGCAAGCATGTATCCACTGATGTCTAGATGTGCTCATTATTTTTTACTCTATTTTGTTCGCTGGCCAGCTGGCCAATCAGCGAGGCACACAGCAAACCATAGCGCACCAGGGCTAGCTACTGGGCTCAGTGTAATCGAAGGAGACAGGGTTAACTAGCTGACAGCTCTGAAAGTTTAATGTGTCGCAGCGTAAAAATAATAACTGGGGGATTTTTGTGACCAATTGCTTTGTTTAATCACCTTTTAATGAGAAAGGGCCAATAAAAAAAAGTTGTACATTCATTAGTCCAGATATAACTTCATCTGTCCATGGGTCCATCTATGCCAATTTAAATAGGGCTTCTTCAGAAATAGCCACATACAACTGCCATCCATTTAAGCAAATGTGGGGGCAAAGTCCCACATGGCAATTGCGCTGTCTGTGCTCTCTCTAATGGCTTTCTGTGCTTGTCTACTTGCTTTGGTTCCAACACCCAATTGGTAAATGGGGAAGTGACTGGGACCGAGCAGTTGAACAGACAACTCGGACACAACTAAAAACTAAATTAGCTTTCCATTGCTTACCTGTCTTTTTGTAGAACATGATTTCATCCTTGAACTCCTTGCGCTCCTCCAGGGCTTCGTCAATGCTGAGGATGATGCTTTCGCTTGTCTCTGGCCCGTACAGGAATTTACAGGCACAGCTCTTCTGCATGACCTCGGCCCGGGAGAAGCCTGTAAGCTCACAGAAGCCATCAGAGCAGTAGACAATGGGAAAGCCCTTCGACACCTGTGCGTTGGCCAGGATGAAGTTGCTGTCTGCAGAAGAAAGGAGGGGGGGGAGGCAAGGTGAGAGGAGGACAAGACGCTGATGCATTGACATTATTCTCTAGGTTGTGGGGAGTTATGGTAGAATTATTATATGTTTCCTGCTTACCCAGACCTTACAGAACCTCACTGATGTATTTTTGATGTAAAGAAATAATGAGAAGCAAGTTTAGCTTAACTCACTTCCCAGCTCCTGGGAAATACCCTGTTAAAGTTCCCCGAAGGCTGTTTAACATACCTTCACACTGAATGTAGGGAAAAAAATAACATCCAATGTGTTGTTCTGACTCTAGGCAAGAAGGAACATATTAAATCTCCCCACAGACCAAACTATAGTTTTATTCATTATTTTGCTTCTTCAAGAATTCTTGAAGGTCTAAAATACAAATCCCTTGAAAACCACAGATCCATAGCACTGCAAATTTCTGGCAAAGCAACGTATAAATATCATTAATATTTACTATTACACTGGCAATAGTAAATAAGTGTACCAAGAGTTGTGTTTGTAAACGTCAACTGACTAAGCATGGAACCTGCTATGATTTCATGCATTCACTCTCTTTTAGCTTTGTCTCTTTAGCTGCTTGCTAACTCCGTCTGTCTTTGTTAGTGCTGCCTGCTATAGCTTAAAAGAAAGTTGATGAGAGAGGTGAGAATGAACCAAACAGTAAATTTGCAGGCCATCAAACCGCAAACTGATAGACGCTAAATGCTCCGTAAAGCTAATTAGGGGAAGAGCAGAGACGGGTGATGATTCTCTGTGGGTTGGTCAGTATGAGAAACACTTTTTACATTACAAGTGGTCAATGTGAAAGGTCTGAGATAGAGTTCAGCATTCATCATAAAAATTATATTTATACATTAATGATTTTGTTTCAGTAACATGGAAGCTGGACATTATCACAGTTCCCAACTGAAATTCAGCCAGCTCAAATAGGACGCTGTACCACCAACACTTTGGCTGTGAGACCACCGCTTTAACCTCTCTGCTGCCACCATCCACTTTTGAAATTTCAAATAATAAAAATGGAAGCAAATTCAACTGGTCAAGAAGTGGCCCTCTGGCTGTTTCACTTGGGCTAAAATATGACTTCTAACACACGGATACAAAGGCTGATGGGATCCACAGCTCCTGTAGATGAAGGCCTGTGTGGGCTGCAACATGAAGGTCATTTACCTCAATAAATTTCAGATTTATCTGCAAGCTGAAGAGCAGTGGAATTGCACTCTTGAAACTCATTCCCTAGTGTCAAGAAACTGACCCTGAATTCATAATACTTTTAGTGGGAGTTGCAGCAAAGAGAGGTTATGCGTTAAGGGGAAATGTTGGTAAAGAAAAGAGCTTGAGATAAAGCAGGAGTGGAGAACGAGCGGGGAATGTGCCAGAGCGATGACAGTTAAAGCAGAATCACATTAGTGCTGAAGTATATCACAATTAATTAGTCTATTTGGGTCTAGCTCTAAATACCCGGTTGAAAAGGACCAGCTGTTTATACCTGAATCCATCTATTGTGGCACACAAACTCACACACCCCTATCCACACAACACAATGATGTTGAGCAGTGCTGATAGACAGCTAATGTTTATAGTACAATGCCCATTAAATACAAGACAGTGGACTGCTGGGGTTTAGCAGATTCTATTGTGTGTGTGTGTGTGTGTGTGTGTATTTGTGTGTGCACTGCTGTAATTTGATAAGCGTCAAACCTTCTCAAACTAGCCCCTTAGTCTCAAACCGCACACACACACTTATTTAAAAGGTACATGTTGCATTAGCAAATTATTCCAAAGTCATTTTGAGACATTAGTATAATCACAGTAAATAAATGAGTCACGCACACATTGAGCCACACGCTCATGTACACAAACACACAACGCGACATGAGCTTGTTTATAATCATTGCTTGAGACATCCCTCAAAGCACCTTGTTTCTATTACATTTCATTACAAAAATCAATTTTATGCACCAACAAATCCTTTTTCCATCAGCCCCTATGTTTAATTGTTTAATGTCGTATGTCAGGCTGAGTTGAAGGAAACCACCTTAGATTTGAACTGGGAATACAACGGCAGAGAACAAAAACTCTTGTATGCGTCCCTCTAGAGAAATGAGCAACATGTTCCTCTTTTATAATCCCATTCAGCAATCAACAATTGCTTCTGCATGCTGAAAAACAAACTCGCTAAAATATGTGATTCATGTCACTTTTTCGCAATGTGGGACTTTGAACAGGAGAGTGGTTATTCTGGTTTATTAACATTTGGGTTATTTTCATCATTTCTTTTGCTCAGACTCAGATCTGGGAACACAGCCACATTGCGAGTTTGGCTGATTGGGGATTGAGGCTAGCCATACTTTAGTTTTTGTTATTGTCAACAAATTCCATGAACCAGCAATGCGTTAGTCCGTCTCTTAATACCTTCCCCAGCCTGTATGTGGCTCTCAGTCCCACATCCATTGGTTCCAAAAGGAGTACATCTTTAAATATTGGTCATGGATATGGACTTTCATTAGTAATAAATAGTGAATGATTTCCTAAAACAGCTTGGCACTGTAGTTTTTTGTAAACATTACTGAAACAGTAAAGTGTATTTGTTGTGTACTATTTTCAGAAGCAGATTTGGTGCTCTAGTGAGTATTTTCAGCAGCAGGACATTGTATTTTATCTGACTCAAAATAAACTACAGTGCCCATGTTCATTGTAATAAAATAACTTCTCTTGTCGCCCAGTGCAAAGGTGATGCCTTTAATAGTTTTTGGAGATCAATGTTGTTTTTTCCCCTGAGTAATAATATTAGGCTTTGGCTACACAGACAATATTTGTTAGTAGGATACATTCTTATTTTGATATTTGTTGATATTAAGAAAAATATATCACTAGACATATGCTTTAAAGGACCATTCAAATTTATAACAACCTTATTTTTAATGTTTTGGCCATCAATTCAATTGGTTTTGATGTAGTATACTTAGCAAAGCAATTAGAGACATCTGCAAAACACAGTAAAATCCCTAAATAGAGGACAGGATGGGTAAAAACCTGACAATGTGTTCAATGAGACATCACTTTACTTGGAGAGAAAATCAAAAGTGAGCATACCTGATATCTGTCCTTTTAAGTGATGTCATAGGGTTCCCACATCTCTGCAGTTCACTTGGTTAGTACAATCTTACTATTCCCAAATTGTAATGAGCTGGAATTATACTTGAACTGTTTTTGGAATCATAGTCAACGTAGACGAATAAAATGCAGTCACAGTGATTCCCATTCATGAAAGAGAAAAACACAACAAAAATGTCCTGTCAGCTGTAATACTCTGACTGCGTGACCCCGACAGATGGTCGGAGCGGGTCTCAGCGTTGGGACCGTCTGTCAGACGTGAGGCCCCTCAGGCTCGGGGTAGGCAAAAGTGAGATGGACAGGACTACTGTTCTCCCAGGGAGCCGGAGCAAAGGCCTGCAGCCTGTCTGGTGGCGGCTCCCAGAGCACCGGAGGACGGTGGTGACAGAAAATGAACGTTTACAGTGAATAACACACTTTGCTGTGATTACTTAGGTTAGATAGAACTGTCAGATATGTATGTATATTATTTGCGAGTACATGTATGGACGTGTGTATGGAGGAGAGGCAAGGGGATGTTAGCTTAATATATCTTGTTTTGTGATGCAGATTGGACCACAGGCAAAATACATTGTCCTTATCTGAAAGCTTGTTGTTTTGCAATAAGACACACTGGAACCAAGTAAACACAAAACTGACATACTGTGTCAATACATTTAACCTGATAACTAGTGCATTAAAGCTTTTACATGAGAGAATTGATTTGATTATTTTTATTTGACATTTCAACACCTTTTTATTCTCAGAAATGCAGTCTTCTGCACAGGAAGTTAGTGTGTTTTCAAGAACAACATGGACAAGTATGACTAGAATCAATTTAGAAGTAGTACACATCAGTATCAATTGCCAATTTGAAAAGGTCCTAAAAATCTATATCAGCTTCTTTTATGAGTGATGGGGTTGTATATGAACACAGCATTTTGCTATTTCACAGAGATTCAACACTTGTGTTGGTCGTTTTTTGTTCTTGCTTTCTAATTGGTTTAAAATGGGTGGGTCTTAGTTGGAAAAAGGTGATGCCACTTATCTCCAATCACCAATCGGGATTTAGCAACATTTAAATCAAAATGTAATGTCAGCTGTGGTGTTGCTGCTTATGATGACAGGCTGCTGCTAATCACATCTGATCAAACCACACATACAAAGTCCTGAAGAAGCCTAGCTGTGTTTTGGGTTATATTCGTTCAAAAAAAAACACCAACGGAGGCTTTTAAAAAAACTTTAACTTCAACTGTTGCTTATTTAGTACATACATATAGTTTTTAGGAGCTTTATGAATTCATCATGAAACATTTGATAATCCCAGCTAAAAAAAGGTTATCACAGAACAGGATACACATTTTCTCAACCTTTATTCTATTTTTGGCTTTTTTCCTTTATCCAAATTTCCTCATCCTTCCTTTTCTTCTCCTCGCTCGTGCGGTCCTACTTTCCCTGGGTCTTTCCCTTCCTCCTTTGCTAATGCACCAGCATTATGCCCCCTTTCTCGCCTCCATCAACCCTTTAATTGTCCCAACTTTGCTCCCTTTTTTCTTTCCCTCCCTACCCTTTTTCTCATAATCACTCCCAATGCCCCTTGCTCTATCCCTCCTTCCCTTCCCTGCATCCCCTATCAACCTTCACTCCTTCTTTCCTTCCCAGATGTTCCTTATGTGTATCCTACCATTTTGGCTCTCTCCAACTAATTAATCTTCATCTCCGCTCTATCCTTGGAATTCCACCAGACTATCTCTCTTTTCACCAATACATTTATTTCCTTCACTCTGCACATGTTCACTTTCCTCTGCCTCTACAAGAGCATCATCTGTCTACTTTTACTATCTTTCCTCTGCACCCTGAATCTCTGGTATAGGAAAAGTCTGAATCATCTCTCCTCCGGATTTTTTTTCAGATTCCATTTCACCATTTTCCACCCCTCCATCACCTCCCCTTTGTCTCTTTCGTTCATTCCTTTTTTTAAAACACTGCATCCCCTCTCCTCTGTCTCAACCTCTTCATCACCTCCCATTTCTCTACTGTATCTCTCTCTCCATTCTGTATTTCTTTTCGTTAATTGCTTCGGTGTAGAAGCCCATAGATCATCTCCCCTCATGCTCACACTACTGCATGACAGTTGCTGGAGAAACCCCACAGGGACACAGAGAAGAGGAGGAGTGGAGGAGGAAAGACAGAGACAAAGAAAGAGGGGGGAAAGAGGGCAGGGAGAGAAGAAAGAGAGCAAGACAGAAGCAGAGAAAGATGACTACAGAGCCTTCTTATGCAATAAAAATCAATAGAAGTGCCTTGTAATTGTTGGTGAATAAATGATTTGTAAAGCACGTGTGAGCAATTAATAAAATATACTTTCAACTGTAATTATACCATCAAAACACCAACATAAGACAGCTGTTTCTTCCTCTTGAAATGTATTCATTTTTGTGGTTTGGAGAGTCGTATGAGTCTTCATCATCTAATCAAGAACTTCATGACTGTCCTTACCAAAAAGAAATGAAAGCACTAGTTGTTTGGTCCAACACTTGGTCAACACATATTCCTGACAAGTGACCCCAAGTGAGGATGAATCTGACTGGAGTTATCTTGAAACACACTTTAAAAACAAGTTTGGAGAACTTGTTGGAATTTTACTTTCTCAGCAGGTTACTGGTAGGTGGGTCAGTGGAAAATCTAAGGCACACATTGCAGCTCTCCTAAACAAATGTAACATAGGGAAGAAAGAGGTGAGTGTGTGTTTTGGGTGTCTTGTCCACCACACAGTGCTTTGTCCCAGATTTGTGGTTTTAATCACACCCCCAAATGCTCAGTATAGCACATTCACCAGCTTCTAGACAGCCCCGTGACACCAACTAGAGTAACCCCTGAGCTATTTACGGCACAACAATTTTTATGATGGGTGAGCAAGAGTGAGGAAGCAATGGAGACGTAGAAAGTGAGGGAGAGAGAGAGAAGGGGAAGTGGAAACCGACAGCGAGACACAGCAGGGAGAGAAGAGATGGATGGCAAAGCAGGTGAGAAAGTGAAAGATGAGGGGGATGTGGAAAGGTAAGGGGAACAGAAGGTGAGGCTGAGAAATGTACAGAGGCACACAGACTAGGGTGGGAAAGGGATAGAGGGCGATAGGGTGATGTGAAAGTTGAAGGTAAGTGAGATGGAGCTGTGAGAGGTGGAATGATGAAAGATGGAGATGGAGTGTGGTAAAAATTGGCGGGGAAGTGAAGAGATGGATTGAAAGACCCCCTCGCCTCTTTGCCAGAATTCATGCCAGCCTCTAAGAAACCGCTACGGAGCAGTCACATCACTACAATAAAGTTACTGGAGTTGCTATGGTAACCAATGACACACACCATAGCAACCAAGGTTACAACTGTACAGTTTGTCTTTGCAATGGTTACGGAATCTAGTCACATGGGATTATGAGATTTCTGTCACATACCAGAGGTCCTGTAGTGTATCAACAAATTACAGGTTGTGTATCAATTATTTGTATTTTGTGTTGAAGTCAGAGCATTTATAAATGCGCACACACACGTACTGGACTTCCACAGCCATTCAAACAGTGGTAATCCTCTCACACCATATAACAGAGGAGAGAAAATCATTAGACAAATCCACAGCCTTAATCACTTCTGTGGTTCTTTATCATACAGTCCCCCAGGCTCTCACCAGCTGAAACATTACACCAGTCATTACATTTCTGTAATTTGCACGCCCGCCTCCCTGCTTTTTCCCCCTCCATCTCTCTTGGACAGTATCTTTTTTACTCTTCTACTTCCGTCTCTGAATCCTTAACATTTCTGTCATAGCCTCTCTTTCTGACAAAACCCAATCCCCCCATTTGAAAAATTAATTGATTCTAAAAATGGCCGACTTCTGCTGGTGAAACCCCGTTTGTCGATCGCTTTGGACAGGTTATTAGAGACGGTGATTAGGGGAGGAATCTTGCTAATTATGCAGTTTAACAAGGCAGAACGTCCACGCTGACGGGGAGGCTCTCATACAGAAGTCCCAGAAGTTTAGTGGAAAAGACGAGCTACTCGCCTCCTTCAAGTGTACAGTAATAATCAAGTCTAGTGACCTTACAGTGAGGACAGCATTTCCCTGCTGAGTCTGTAGGCTGCTGCTGATGGTGGCCGACTGTGTCCTTTTAACTGAATACTTTGTCAAAGCCTTGTTAAAGCCAGTGGACACTGTTGTGTTGCTATTAATTCAAAATGCTAATTTACATTTTCCACACTTAGCTAAGGCCTTTAGCTATGTTGGTTTACAGTGAGTGACTATATAGATGCTTAGGATCTTGTACATGACATGTAACTGATGATATTGTAGGAAACAGCCTATTTCTAATTCATACAAGATAAAACCTGTTGTCTTGAGGCACATTGTTGTATATACAGTCGACCATCAGGCAGCTATTTTGAGCAACCCCCCCCCAACCACCACCACCACCACCACAAACCCCAGTTAAACCAATTATACTACATGCACAGAAACAATCGGCAGACAGACAAAGTTATCACTATCTTGTGAAGCATTTAGCAAAAGCACCAGATATTTTTCTTAGGAGTTTGAAGAGTCTTGGACAAAGCTAGAGGGAGAGTGAATATTGTACTTTAATTTGTCAGGTCACCTGAAACACAGCCTCAAATGAATGTTAATGTGGCTGCACATGCCAATAGGCAATGTAAGCTAAGGGCACAATAACAACTTTAAGGTGATAATATGTCAATGTTGTGTTAACAGCTTGATGCACTGCCCCTGAGCAGTAAAAACAATCCCTTAATGCAGGCTTGAATAATAGAACAATTAGAATGAATAGAATAAATAATAGTTCATTATCCTAATATCTCTTTCGAATAAACAGTGTTAGTTAGTTAATGAGCGAGCTAGCTAGCTTGCTAACTGGTTGCTAGCTGCTGGTAAGCCAGTTAGCTTGGTAAAGTGTTTTGGTTATGGCTAGTGAGATAGATAGCATGTTACTTTTTAGCTCACCAGCCATAGCTAAAGTTGCCCTGCAAGTAGTCACTATGTTGCCAAGAATCCAACAGCACATGTTTCACAAGGATGTATGAATGAATTTGCTACTTTCTGGTGCAACTGGTCTCTAATGCAAGACTTCTATACACTTTCATGAAAAAGAGGTCCTCCGTATTTTACATTGTTCACTAAGACACAGCAGAACACCATGCTTTCTGTTTATTTTTACCCTAAAATAAAACACACAATGTTTAGTGGGCTTTGGAGGAAAAGGGAACAGCAGTGCCAGTACACTGGCAGTAAGTGAGAGCCCCACTGCACCCAGCAACACTTCAGTCAATGATGACTGATTACTCCCTCACTGTCTCATAACTGCATTCATTACTTCTTTCACAGTCATTCTCTAGCTGAGGACATTAGACCTGCCTTTTCACAAGTTAGCACAATCACAAGGTAAAATAACAAAGTTCGGAGTGTCTGTTAAGGGAAATGAAGGAGTTGCTGATGTTTTTTACACGGTATGACATATGTAATCCTGGCTAATCCCAACAAATAATACAGGTTAGCGCTACTTTAATAAACCTCACTGAAACATATGTGCGTCAGCATGTGGTCTGTGGTCTCTCATACTCAATAATTAGCTCCCCGGGTCTTCTTGCAGGTCATAAGGTTATTGGTGAGACTGAATCACAGGGACTGCAACAACAGATCCTGCCGTCTAGTCTGAGACAGCAGGATCTAATAGCGACGGCTTCTTCTATTATGCGCGATGCTCAGATGAGTTTTTAAACATTCACCTGGCAGCAAGTGGTAATCACGATGTGGGATCCCACAGCCGCTTTTTAACAGCTTAATTAGACGTGCTGCATTTAAAGAAAGTTAATCAGTCGAGAGGAAACTTCTGCTTTACTACCCATATGCTCTAAGACAGAGACAGCTGAACACACACACACACTTACACACATAAAGTTATGTGAAACAAACTAGCAAAGTGCTGAAAATGCTGCACACATTCTTTTTTCTTCTTGCTCTACTCTCCTCCTCTGTGTCTTCATCTTTCTTTACACACAACACACATACAGATCCTATCTCTCCCTCACCCTTTCTCTTTTATTCACATACACACTTAAACATACAACAACACACAGCTGTTCCAACTCTTGGTGTCAGTGATTGTGACAGTAATTACCTGTCTGGTGGAGGTGGAACTAGTGTGCGCTGAGAGCTAGGAAATAGCTATCTGGAATGGTGCAGGATGGGGAGCATGCAGCACACACTGGGAGACTTTACACAACTCTCTGCTGCAACTGTATCACCGAACCATCTACTTAATTTGGCAGAAGGGCAGCCCATCATGATCTCCATCTGAAAGCCATCATTGGTTGACAGTCCAGTCAGCAAGTATTCTGAACTGTTGACGAGACTTCAATGACTTCAGTTCAGAGATATTAGGTGACAGTTTACCAGAGAAACATATGGATACATATTAATTGCACTTGAGTGATATGACCACCTACGGAAAGCCAATTACAAATGAGCCAGAGATCTCAACTTCCATACTTCCATAAAAAGGTGAATGGCATTACATACTTTCAATTGATCTTAGCTGAATGTTGCGACACGTACATTTTGAAGTGTTATATTTTAGGTCATGTTGTTCTTCTCAAAAAAACGTTTTGTAGAGCTGAAATTAGCAGTCGATTCATTTATTAATAGGCAATTATTTTGATAGTAGTGATAGTTGTGAAAATGTGCTGGTTTTCTTAGCTTTCTATGATTTTAAACTAAATGAATGAGTGTTGGACTATTGGTTGAACAAAACAAAAACAAGCAATCTGAATAAATCATGCTGAGCTTTTAAAAATTGTTCTTGGATTTTTTTCCTGACACTTTATAGACCAAATGCTTAATCTGGAAAATAAACAGTTATGAAAATAAGCGTACGTTGCAGTCCTAAATATGCATCTGCTTCAAATTACTACACTATGGGCTAAGTGATAATGTGTGATATTAATGAACAGCGCACCACCAAACACAGCTCCAGTAATGGACAGGTGGTAAGATTAGTCACCTGGATGGCGCACTGTTGTAGTGATGACAGAAGGTGTCACAGTACTCTCACACAGTCATCATCACTGTGCAGAGCTACAGACAGATTCTGTTATTTTTGTTACAGTACGGGCAAACAGGGACACATCGACCCCGACACAGTGAAGAGAGGTGTTTGCGTCTGTCAGTCATAGGTCGACAAAGCACACAGTAAAACACACAGACACTGTTGGTCTTTTGACATGTCGTGAACTCAGCTGTGAGGTGGTTCTGTTCTAAAACACCAACTTGGCCCAAGTCAGCTGTGGGAAGCTGTAGAAATATTTAGAAAATCATTATAATTTCTTCCTAATCCTTTGAAGGAATTCAAAGTAATGGCAAAGGTGCTTTAAATGTTTTACGTTTACTCTCATCTGAGCTATTTAAATGACCAGGCATGATGCATTTGGTGTCTTCTCACAGCTGTTAATTGAAATTTTCCTGAAGGATTTTCAGTTATTAACTGTCTCTGTAACCACTAGGTTACACCTCAATTTATTTAAAGAAGCCCAAGTCTGAACATGGAAGAAAATCTCTCTCTTTACGAGCACTTAAAAAGTTTAATTCATTTTAAAGGTCACCAATAAATGTAAAAAAAAAACTTTTCTCTGAATATAAATCAGCTCAAGTTAAAGACCTTCCTACTTAACTTTCATCCATTTATCATACACTGTTTCCAGGTCCAACCTGCTCGCCCTGGGCTTTGGATGACGTGCTGAACCCAGCACCTCCCTTGTGTTTGCTCCTGGCTAGGCCATCAGTCACAATTTGTCCCGTCAAGCTCCGCTGCCTCCAGTCTGCCCCATCTCGCAGTTCAAATCCAACGTTCATTTCCTCTATCTTGCAGCCCAAAGACAAGCCACTTGTTCTAGGCACAGTACCTATCCAATTCCCTTGTGTTAGAACAGAGCTCCTGCCCAGGCAGCTGGATGCTTGTTGCCAATCGACATATAGCCTGCTCTTGTTTACACAGTGGGGCTCAGCTGAAGATATGGCGACTGAAATAAGGATGGATGTTTGTGGTTATTGTAGTCTCTCTGGGTGGTATGACAACATGTAGAATGTCCAAATGGGTGGGGTCCGGTGGTGAGTTTGGGTTGGAATCAGCCGATGAATGCCGGATGCATTATTATTAGGTCTATGATACGGATTTCAACAATAAGAGGCAAGTATTAGCGCAGAGTGAAGTGAACAAAGATATTACACAGATAGGTGTGCGATTTAAAAGATTGTAGTAAATTATTTGTGAAATTTGAAACACCAATTAAGGCACAAAAGGTACTGTTTGTGTATACCTAAAAATATACCATAATAGTCTCCTACAAAGACGGTATGTAGTCCTAATTCTCTCATTTAATATGATACATTGATACATAGAGCTGCCAAGATTAGTTGATTAATTAATTCACCATTTTGATAATCAATGCCAAAATACCCAAATTCATTGGTTTCAGCTTTCTCTGTTGCTTTTCCTTGTTTTAACAGTGTACATTGAATTATATTACATTAAACTATAGAGAGATAAACCATTACACTGGTCTTCAAGATGTGCATGGGTGCCTTCACAAACAAAACCGACTAAGTTGTGAGATGAGTGGGGCAAACGTCAGTTGTAAAACATTGCTGATGTCTAACAATTTTCCAAGAGAAATACAGACTGTTCATTATGAAAAGGAATTCTTCTGAGATCTGAGGGCGAGAGTTCAGACAAAAGTTGTCGTTTAGAAATGTCTGTGTGTGCCTCAGCCCGGAGAAGAACTTGCTGTAATGCCGCCACCGACCAATTAATTTTGATAAATGCGACTGCTGGTCTCAGACCGGTGGGAGGACTTGTCTGCCAAAGAGCAGAGATAATAAAGGTTAACCTCACGGAAAAACGATGCGTGGACAACTTAAAAAAAAAAAAAGAGTCGGATTTATTCAGGTGTGTTCACAAATATATGTATCAAATAGATGACACAGGCTGCAACTTTAGAACAAGTAGTCCTAATGTGTGGTGTGTACAGTACATGGGAGCTTGTGTGAGCGCCCAGTTAACCCTTTGTCGCTGTCCGCGGTGCTGAAACCTCAGCACCGCGGACAGCCTCAGCCTGCCAGCTGCTGTGGGCGCTTCGCCGGCTTTCCTTTTCTCTCTGGTCCTGGGGCATGAAACATTTTTGAGTTACCTTGAAGTTAAAGCAAACGGGCCTGACACGATCTGCACATTCAATTAAAAGGCTATTCGCATCAAGGACAACAAACCGAGAAGCCCATACCCTTTATTTGATTTTTGCTGGTGTTAGGCTTTTAATCTACTCCAGGATCTCCAGGAAAAAAGCTGCGGCACCATGCTCCTTACAAACCAGAGAATACAAGCCAGCCTAAAACTTAAACCAAAAACTATTATAACAGTTCAAAAGATTCGAATTATAATATAATTATAATTAAAATCAAACTTACGAGTGCCATCAAACCGTGTAGCTATAGTGTCCAGAAACGTGTTCTGCGGCGCTAATAATCCCTTCATCACAGGCATTTTCCCTGCTTGATATCGAAGTCCCCATCAAAGTTACTGAAGAGAAGGTGCAAGCCGTTCAAATGTGTGAGGTGTTCCCATTGAAGCCGCTGAACCTACACGAACAAGGAGCTATCCGGCCAAGTCAGCACAATGCGATCCCCTAGTCCGTGGAGACTAGTGAACGTGAGGCGCGCACCCGTGCGTCCGGGGCTTCTGTTGCGTGTGTAAACAACAAGAGAAGATGTAGTCCACAGGTGCAGTTCAGGTAATAGCCGGGGTCGACCGTGAGAGAGTGAGACTCCCTGTCAGCGATGCCATTATTATGCCGTTGGATTCAATGGTCATCACGGCGCGTAATGGTGAGAGACATCAGTCACTCGCAACAATAAATGTGATTAAAGTGCAAAGGAGGGAGTTTCTCAGATACAGTGACATCACGTCGGAACTTGTATTTTCATTTTTTAAAAACATTTTTCCTCTACTGGCTACATTTATAGAATAATCGGTATTCTCTGTTTTATCATCACATTATTTAAAGTAAGTCATGGATTAATCTCGGATTACACTGTATGATAGCAGCCAACTAATAGCCAAATCGATGGAAATCCCATTAAAAGCAGTACACATGACACATTGTTTGTATATATGATTGTTACATCTGACCCTGTTTCATGATAAATTGCAATCATGGAATGAGTTTAACAGTAGTTGGTCTATATAAAAAATGAGGTGCAAAAAAACGTGAATATATATATTTTTTAAAAGGATTGTTTGCACAGGCATTATGCAAAGGAGGCTGACTGACAGGCAGGAAGGAAGGGAGACAGAGAGACAGAAAGGTAGTAAACAGCATTTCTTCCTCCCATCACCGCAAACCAGAAACAATTATGCACACCTGCACTTGCACAGCCGTTAATAAATAAAACTGGCACAAAGTACAATAGTTGCACAATAGGTAATTGCTTCCGGAGATGCACGGCTCATTTCCATTATTGTGCTGGTAGTCTGACTATCAACCTGTCCACGCTGCTGTCTCCAAGCACACACAGTACCTGTCAGCAGGGGCAGAGCCGCACACATTAACAGAGATATCGAGAGTTTTTGGCGCCATCTGATGGTAAGGTTACGGCATGACCTGCATGGAAGACATGCCTTGATGGGCTTCTTATACCAAAAGCAACACGGAAATGTTCAGAAGATCCATCAGCTTCACCACAGCGCCCTCATGTGGACAGTAAAGTATCAACATCCATCACATAAAAGAAAAAAACCTGCAGAGACGTTCTCCAAGTATGATTTACAGGAAATTAGTTTCAGTGGGATGTAAAGATAGTAAATTAGTCAAATGTACAAACAGGTGAAAATCTGAAGAGTTGTTAGTGACAATTACTTTTACCAAGTGATCCATATCACACCAGAACAAAGGATGGTGTTTTCTAAATTCTAAATGTTCATCTAGAAATGTTCTGTTACAAAATACATTTGACTGGAATTCTGAAGGTGTCATATAGGACAGCTCATTACAGAACAGTAATACAACTAATGAAAGTTAAATCTGAGAGTATTTTGGTTAAACTGACAGAAACAATTGCCTTATATCCCTCATAACCAAGTTCTTCCCCCATTCAAGAAGATGGGAAACAACCATTAAGTGAGTCGTCATAACAAGAAGGGGTTACCACCAAGCTTTTTGTACATAAGGGCAAGAGCTATGAGCTATTGATACGTTGACTGATGGCGAGATAAACAAATTGGTTCATGAGCAATCCTTACTGAAATGACAGGTATCAGTTCTGATGTAATGATGGAAATTATTTTAAATGCTTCAGAATTCTGCCTCAAGTAATCATAAAATCCCAATTTGCAAACCTAAACTCTCCTCCGTAAATCCAGAAATGGGATCGCACCCAAAGGTTTGCTATTACGAGCCTCATGTCGCAAGTACAAGACACCTCTAGCAAGTAAATAACCTGGAGTTCACACACAAACACACACACACACATATGCAGGCAAAGCATAGCAGACGGAACCAAACTCCAATTTAGGTCAATCCCATTAACAGTTCCACAGCACAGGACCAAACACCAAAAGCCAAGCACTGTGCCTCCTACTCAGATCCTCCACACAAGTAAAGCAGCTGTTACAGCTGTTATGTCATTTAGACAAAGTGAGGTCATCAGGTGCTCTAAGGCTGACTGCTGTGAATCACATATCACCTCAGTGGCAACAAACAAACATACAAACTTTATGTGCCTATACACTCACACAAACAAACACACAGGATACACGTAAAGAAGCATGTGAGTCATGTCCCTGAGGTGAGACAGATATACTTCCATGAAAGTGTCAGCTAATAAAATTAAAACAGACAGCCAACGCACAGTGATGCTTCACCTGAGTAATTAAGTGCTTAATGCATCATTTAAGCCTGATCACTGCTCCAAACACATTTATTTGTGTGTGTGTGTGTGTGTGTGTGTGTGTCACAGTTAAGTTTGTAGTGAAGTGACAGTTGAGTCAAAGTGAGTCACTCTTGCTCACATTGTTACCTCACCAGAAGCTTCATTAAACCTGTATAAGTTAGAATTGTTTTACTTACATCTCTTGATTTAATGTTCAGTAGTCACTCAATCATCTCTCAGTTATTTAAGTCACTGACTCAAACAGCTAATTTGGAGCAGGGGAGACCTGTGAGATCTTAGATGGAAAAACACTATAAATTGTAAGAAACCAAAGCACCATCATTGAAATTTAAAAAGACTCAATTGTGCAAACTCAACACTGCACTACATCCTTAAAACCTTATGACAACTTCAAAGTGCATTATTACATTCACACAGTAATTTAAGAGGCTGGAAGAGTGTAATGTACTCATCTTCTGGAGTCAGTTAAAAGCTTACATTTTGGATGAACTTGACTTGATGAAGACTAAGGCTGAGTCTTAAATACAGTGATTAACAAAAGCCCAAAATGAGACGGGATAAAAGCATGGATGACTTTATCAAGAAATATCAATGTTGGAGAGCACTTCCTGTGGCTAATCTTAAATTAAGAAAATGTGTTTGTACAACCCTGTTTAAACAAAATCTCTTATATTACAATTGCGTTCAAGAAAAAAGTTAGGATGAAAGATTATTGATTTTTTACAATGGGTCATTTATATTAGTGCACAAAAAGCTATTTGAGTTTAGGAAACTGATAAAGACATCATTGAGTTGTAAGAGGTTCTGTGTCGAGCAGTGTGATGATATTAGTGTTTTTCTCTCCATGGGTCAGATGTCTTCTTTCATACCACCACTAAGAGGTGCCAGAGAAATATTTAAATTGTAGACACAATTGTTAACATACACAATGAAAGAAACATATGTAAAACTCCTTTATAAGCATCATTCATTTCTTATATATTTCATCAAAGAAATGTTAACAGTAGTGCACAATTACAAGAATTGTAATGGTGTTAGTTTTTACCTGCATGCTATATGAACTTGGTTTGGGATGAGTGATGTGCTGCTCCACTGTAATTTCAACTCCCCTCCTCTGTCTCTCTGTGTTCTTTGGTTTCATTATAACAGTGGTGGTTAAACTCTAATCTAATCCGGCCTCATGCCCGTATAACATACAGTCATGCGTTTACACTTTAAGACTCCCTTGCTGCGTTGCAAAGGCAACGCTGTGCCGACATTTTAACATAATGGTTTTTATGATGCCCTCGAGTGCTATCTAAGAAGTGGGCATGGCTGTTTAAAGATACGGCTATAAGTTCATTTTACACAAACAATTTGACAAAGCTAATAGCCCATATTGTATGTGCAGTGTGTACACGGCCACATTCACACAAACACACAATCATACTGAAGTCATCACTCACAAACCACACTGCACCAGCCCTAATAATGTAAGCAATAACAAATGTCACATGACATATTAGGCCCATATGCCGTCCCCGAAAAAACACTTCCACTTTCTATCTTTAGTCCTTTATTCTGTCTTCTAATCCCCATTTCAAACAAAAGCTCAATTCATTTTCTTTCTCCTCACAAAATAAAACCCATAATTTTTTCTATCTAATTGGTAAGGAGAACACACCTCGCATCTGATCCCGAGTTCACTATCTCATCTGAAATCTGGAGGTCCCTCCATTCAAGCCTGAACCTCTTTTTTTTTTCTTTCTGATTTGTATACATACATCAAAACCACCTTCACCCGAGGCTATGTTTTTCTCAGCTAATATTTGATACCTGGGCTGGTACATTAACAGGCTGAGGACAGCCTGTACACAGCCCAGGTCAGGAGAAACTTGAGAAGAGACAGCTGCCTTCAAGCCTGGCTCTGGCACAATGTCAACGATAATGTCATTGTATAGATATGTAATATAACTGTAGAGAGAGTCTTCTGGGTTAGGTTGTTTCAGATTAGAGGTATATATCTGAAATGTGGTTAGGAGCCCCAACTAGACTAGACTTACTGACTAGTAACTGTAGTGGAGTAAAAAGTACAACATTTTCCATATAATGTAGTGCAATAGAAGTATAAAAAAGTGTCATAAAAATTGAAATACCCAAGTAAAGTATAAGAACCTCAAAATTGTATTTAAGTATTGTATTTGAGCAAATGTACTTTGTTACGTTGCACAACTGTACAAGGAGATGGAGATACATTTAGAGGAGATCATTTCGGTTATGGTGGTATGGTTAATGTGTGTGTTAAGGTGAGGTGTGTGTGTGTGTGCGTGTGTGTGTCTGTGTGTGTCTGAACAAACACTTAGATGCATTCGCGAGTGTCTGCGTGTGTGTTTTGTATTCCATTGCGTGCATAAGATTGTAAGTGTTTGCTTCATCTGCAAACACACGTCAGAACACGAGTATGCACGAGAAAAAGACTCAGAGACGTGCAATACTGAGTGTTGGCGATCCATTTCCCCTTTAACGCGCCAACATGATGCCTCCACCCATCTAATGGCAGCAGGCTCACTAACCATATCATGAGTTTATAATAACCACATCACATCCATGGCGAATGAGGTGGAATGAAAATCTAACCTAATTTGGAGAGATACACGACTGTGTGAGTAGTAGGGTGTCCCCTGAGATGAGGCTCCGATTGAGGGAGCCGTGTGCTGCACTGGTAGCATGCTCTGTGAGCGTGTAATGGTCTTAATTATCATTTAGCATGCCAGCCTCATTGACGACATATCAAGCCAGTGATAAAGTAGTAGAGCAAAGGGTGACAGAGAGAGAAATGTGAACATATTAACACTTAAAGGCACAAGCACGCACAAAATAATAAATATCTCTAAAATGCACCCCCACACACACACACACACACACACAAAACAGTAAACTTATACAGCAGCATACCCAGAGGTGCAATTGGAGTGATACACATGCACACACACACATACACATTTCCACCCAGCTGAGTGACATCTCTCTCTCTGAATTAGTCACGATGAATGATGTGTAACCAGCCATGACTCGTTCTGGCTGGGGAGATAGCTAATTCACTTTGTTTAATTAGTCAAAAGTAGTAGAGCACGCTCTCTCTCCCCAAACATACGCTCTCACTGCACAACATCCACCCATCTACGTGCCCGTTCCCTCTGTAGAAAAGACAGACCTGTCACCACACCGGTGTAACATTTCATGGGGCAAGTCTTTGAATCTTATCTGCCAGAATGACGGATCTCTGACTCTTCCTCTCTCTTTCTTTCTATCTCTCACAGACGCACAACACACACACACACACACACACACACACACACACACACACACACACACACACACACACACACACATACACATCCACACACACCTGCCATTCTTTGCTTTGTGATACCTTCACAGAGATTCCAGGCACCGTTTAGGGATCACAGCTCCAAATGTGCATCTTATCTGCAGTGGATTGCAAGAGGGAGGTCTGCTGAAACTTGACTGCAACTTCAAGTCAACTTCTGGGAAAAGGACAGAAGACAAGCTGTTTTATGCTAATTGATTCAGCTCTATGAAAACTCTGAGGTACAGTGATTACACTTTTTTGAGCTTTGGGTGCTACTTTGAGATATTTTACAGTGTGATTTGTTGAGCAAATGAATTATTTATAGTTTTATCTTGCTGTCTTTAGTTGTCTACTTATATGGGAAGAAATACCCTGCTGTGTAATAATATATATAGTATAGTATGGGTAACTATATCCTTGCATAATATAAGCTTCTACAATACTTTGTAGATTCTGTACTATCCTGTACTATGCTATACTAGTAGAACTATACAGGCCCTACTAATATAAAATAGCCTATTATAGTATAGTGTATGGGAAA
>JAVQJD010015659.1:0-29676 GCA_036023655.1 Nannoperca australis | reverse complement strand
ACACACACACACACACACACACACACACACACACACACACACACACACACACACACACACACACACACACACACACACACACACACACACACACCAGAACAGGACAAAAGGCTCGTCTGTGAGTCCGTATGGAGGAGGCACACTGTTACAAACTGTTAACCTTCCTAAATGGCAGGAGCCGGTGTGTGTGTGGGGGTATTGTTAAGAGGAAAAAGACATGAGGATCTGCCTTCTGGGCCTGAGAAAAGGGAACAAGGAGAAGGAGTGTTTCGAGGATCCTTCTCAGGGGAGAAAAATAATGAGGCCTGTTGGGGAGCTAAAGCCTCAGCTGTTGAGCAGACAGAAACTTCCGAATATTGCTCTGTATTTAACATGAAGGAGCCATGAAACAGCCTTCCTTTTATATTAATATAAAGAATACCAAACATATTTATGACCGTTCTTAATTCACTCTTTGTATTTTAGCAGGCAACTACATTCATACACACAGCAACAGCCGTTTTAAGTAACTATGTCCTCCTCCTGCAAATCACAGATGATCTCAGCTGTTGAAAAGTTACATCCACATTACCAATGAATCTCCATCTGTCAGCAATTTCAAATTAAGACTTGGGACCTGATGATGTCTTTCTCACACACACACATACACATTCGTGTTATTACACTGTGTTTGTCTTTGAACTGTGACTCCATTTGGCTTCTTTTATCAAGCTTAATTGTATCTTTGGCTGCAGTTCTCTTTTTTTCCCCTTTTTAAGGGAGGCATATTAATGAGTCCATGTGTTTTAAAATACACAACTGTATAATCTTTGATTTTTAGTTTTTCTTTTTTGGTTGTTTCGTCATTTAAAGCAACAGATTATTTACATTCTTGGCAAAATTAGATCGATACAACTCTGTTACTGTAGGAGAGTGGTAATCTTCTCATGTAACTCTCGGAAAGAAAGGGAGTGCAGTATAAGCTAGCCAAAATAATTTAAGCTTAGCTAAGCGAAGCTAAACTAAACGAAGTTAAACTAAACTAAAAACGTTACAGAGCTTGTCCTCCACCCAAAACCGGCCTATTGCAACAAAACCTACAATATGGCAAAATAATATACACATACATTTTTTCCCCGGTCTTATCACACACACTTAGCAGCAGCAGGGTTGACTCATGGCACCTCCTTGTTAAGCTAAAACATTCCCTCCTGGTGTCAGCCTCAGCGCCCAGGCCTCTTCACCCTGAATATGTGATTAAATTCACAAAGCGCTGCTATATAAACAGTCCAGCATCTGGGGGGACGGAAAATCTCACCACAGGAACGCAGCCAGTCATTCTGTTATTAATATTTCATAGAGCTGAGAGAAACGGCAGGAGGGGTGAGGGGGCTGAAGTGGAGTCAGCAAGGCGAGTTAAAGAGAAGAAAAGTGAAGGACTTTATACTGAAAGAATATAAAAGTGGGACGAAAAGTTTGCAGGAAAATAATGGTATGTAAAAAAAAAAGTATGTAACTAAATTTTTTTAAAATATATATATATATATATAATTTAATAGTGTGAAACAAGTCTATATGTGACTATCTTGAAAGGCAAAAGAACTAAACAGAACATTTCTTATGGGAAGAAAGAATAACCTGATGTAATGCCGGCACTGTTTTTTTAAATGATCGCCGACTGTGCTTTCTGAGCCAGAGACATGCAGCATTAATCCCACTTTGTTGGTCTTGTCCTCTCATTCCAGCTGCCTAATAAACCTGTCAAAACAGCCTGAGCAGGAGAAACACCCCCTCCACGACCACCTCCTTCATTTTCTTAGAGATACAAAATGAAAACAGGGTTGTACACTGTCTAGAGTTTTCTCTAAAAGGAGGGATAAAAAAAAATGCAAGCATTCGCTAAAAGAAAAAAGGGTCTACAAGAGGGCCCACTGTACTTTATAAAAAGGAGCCTT
This sequence comes from Nannoperca australis, assembly GCA_036023655.1. Classification (NCBI taxonomy): domain Eukaryota; kingdom Metazoa; phylum Chordata; class Actinopteri; order Centrarchiformes; family Percichthyidae; genus Nannoperca; species Nannoperca australis. The sequence goes on along the minus strand of JAVQJD010015659.1, from coordinate 27,742 downwards.
CATTCCACGAGCTCTTACCTCTGATTATTGATGGAGGCAGGTTATCCAGGTGCAGGCCAGACTTGTAGAGGAGGAGGATGTGTTCAAAGGCCTCCAGCGTTTGATTGATGTCAGCTTTCAGCTCCCCTGAACACACACAATGCATTCAATCTGGTAAAAGATCTGAATGACTACATGCATCAAGTCATACTCATCCAATATGGATGGCTTGGTTTCTCACTACGCTTGCCTAATCCCAGTCGTGTGATCTCAGCAGATAACAAATTGTTTTCATTACCGTGTTACATGTCATGAAGCATCTTGTCGAGCTCATTAAAAGAGGCACTTAGGCCGGGGCATGTCATCACACGACTACAATGATCGAATGATTTGCTTTCTCATCTTCAATAGTTAATGTTGTGTCATGTCAAGACATCTCTCGTCCTCACCTGTGGAGTTCATGATGTGGTCTACCAGGTGTGTGAGGCCGGGTGGGGCCTGGTGAGGCAGCAGGTAGGTGAAAAAATACCTGGGGCAGGGCAAAGACAACTAATTCAGACAGACCGAAAGACAGGCAAGCCCCATCACATAGTTGCCACAGAACATGACTTGTCTCACACTGGTGTTAAAACAAACACAGTCGATAAAGCTGTCAAAAATCTGAACACAAAAGGCAATTTTTTCCCCACTGAAACTACCAATTTATTCATCACACCTCCTCCATCAAAATGGTAATTTCCAGCTGTACGTCTTTACTATCAACAACATTTTAGGCGTCAGCTCGCGCCTATATTTAAGCAATCATCCATGAAGCTGCTGCTCTATCCATCCATCACAGGTCTATCATGCAGTAAAACTGTCGCTTCTCTTACCTATAGGCATTGTAAATGTTCCTTTTCTCACTCAGGCCCTCACACACTCCCCGGGCAGAGCATGGCACAGTGAAATTTCTGTGTGGAAACTGGAGGGTGCAGTCTGCGTCTGTCCGACAGGAGGTCTCCTCGGCGCTGGCGTCATCCAGGTCTGTGAGCTTCAGCTCGCCAGACACAGTGACAAACTGCCGGGGCTGGAAGTCCAGCAGAGCCACTGAGCCCAGAGGAGACTGGGAGAGGAAGTGAAGGAGCCTGACCAGGTCCAGACACACCTGGGAGGAGATTAGACATGTCAAAACCGGACCAGCTGGATTGATGACTACATGTGCAGAAATGTAGTCAAAGAGAAACATTCTCCGGTTCCAGCTCCCCTATGTGAGGATGGGCTGTTTTATATCACTTCAGAGTTTTGTAATGTAGGTCAGACAACAGTAACAGTTTAGACACATCACCATGGGATCCGACAGCTTTCAGTTGGACATTTTATAGATTAAATTAAGGCTGCAACTAATGGTTATTTATTTACATAAAATCAATAATAAATTAAATATTTTCCTAAAGCCTATGTTGACATGTTCAGATAGCTCTTTTTGTTAATTTACGGTCATAGACGATGAAGGAAACCAGCAAACCTCTAATTGGAAAACCTGTACTTAAATTTAATAATCAATAATAATTTACTTGATTAATCAAAGAAAAAAAGATTCTTTTAATAATGAAGAGAATAATTAGTTGCAGCCCTACTTGTAGCTCCAAAGTTGGGTTTTGTTTTTGTTCAACAGAAGTTAAATAAAAATTTGGAGATTGCATGGCTCCTCCCAACATCTGCTGCTTTCTGTCAAATAAAAACTTGTTGGAATAACCAAAATATTCTCAGTGGCTAAGCTAAAAACTGACTAGTTTTTTTCCTGACAAGATGACACGCTGGACATTGTAAATCACTTTCATTATATAGCTAAAAATTGTAAAATAAAATTAAAACCCTGCAGTCTTGCAATAGTGTTATTTGCTTTATAAGGTGCTTTCACCAACCACATTTGCAAACCATTTCCTGAGACTGTTTTTATAGTACTCTTTAAATCCTATAATAAAACACAAAGAGAAAATAAGTAGCCAACTAAAGGCAAAATAAAGGCATTAGCTACGCACTGACAGAGCATGAAATGAGCCGGTCACACTACAAACATTGCTGCAGTGTTAGGTAATGTTCAGAGTCTCTTGGACGTCACTTGGTGGGATCGAAGCACTGTAATAACAGGGCTGGGTGAAACCGAACACCCCTGGATTACTGTAGCCTGCGCAGATGCAACGTAGCTGAAAGGGGCCGAGCAGCTCGAGGGGGGTATTATGAACGGCCATTTGGGTGATGCAGCAAAATGAGGCCCGTAGCTGAGATGATACTCATAGTCTGTCATGTTACTTTTGCTAATCCAAAAACACAAAGCGCGCCTGCTCTGACATTTTTTCCCCCTCTTCCACCCATTCTTTCTCTTTCAAACACATCCATGCGTGAAGACAGACAGACAGACACACACACACACACACACACACACACGCATGGATCCCTGGAGTGTAAATTCAGCCTCTGTTGACTCCCACTGTGAGCATACCTGTGATGGGGGTTGACTAAAGCTGTGTATATGTATGTGTGTGTGTGTGGGATGAGATGACATTCCTAGCCTGCAGTGGATTAACTCCAGGACCCATCTCCATTCCTACCATGGCCTGATCAAATACACTGAGGGACAGATGTCGGACCTCTGGGAGTTTCAAATGTCCGCCTCCCTCATCTTTCAACCTTCCTCTCTCCTGCCAAGAGGAGCGAGGGCTCGCACACGCGTTGCATGCTATACGTGTGCGAGAGACGTTCAGCCTGACAGTGTGTAGTGGGTTGTAAAGGATAAATCACAGAGGATGCTGTATCCACAGCTGAAAGTGGGAACTAACGTGCTTACCCTGAATCTGTCCTCCCAGGGACTCTGGAGCAGCTGGATCATCTGGAGAGGATTCCCCTGCTCCAGAATGACTGTGACTCTTCCTCCCTCTCCTCCTCTTCCTCCTGCATCTCCTGCACAGTGACCTTTAAGCTGTGGAGGGGAGAATAACTGTGGTTAGTCACAGTGGTAAAATAAAATGATGCTACTGTTTTGTTTTGTTTTTTTTCATTTTAACTCTGCAGATGTGAGAGAAAACAACAGGCTAAAAGTCTGAATTAAGAGGACGTGATGTTCTGCGAACCTTGCTCTCCTGATCGACCTACAGGGGAATGTGCTCTGAACACTTGTCAAATTAATTGATTGAGCTGCTGGACACGCTGTCACATTACTGCTGGAGGTGAGAAACAAACCCATCTGCTCAGTTCAAACTAGTCTTAAATTGGGATGTAATGGTTTGAGTGAATAAGCGCAGGGGGTTTCAGATGATAGTAGAGAGGACAGAGGCACATTGTCTGCTCTTGCCAAACTGGACCCAAAGGTCAGAAGAGGGTCAGTGAATTTAATTTAATCACATGGGAAGGTCCTGCAGAGCCAATGAGGCCTTTCATCCAGCCCACTGTGTGTTAGACAAAGGAAAATGTGAGCAGTGGTACAGGGGTTATGGAAAATCTTAATATTCCAGCAGAGCTCCAAAGTAAGCAGTAGCTTTTAATGACCTACCTCCCAACAGCTTTGCAATACAACATGTTGGCTATTTGGTCTTACCCTTATTTTAGTGTACAAAAATATTTTTTTTAAGTCTTAAAATGTGTGCACACAAGGCAGAGAGAGGGAAGCACTTCACCTTTATGACGTTTGGATGCTGCAGCCTCTGCAAGAGGACTATTTCTTTCTTCAACTTGTAAGAAACGAGCTCACGGCAGCCTCGCGGGTCTTTAAAATCCTCCACGCACTTCCCCATGTCTATCCCCTGCTCATTGACGAGTTTTAACGCCACCGGCTGACCTCCGGCCAGATTCACTTTGACAACCAGTTTGGTGTAGCCAGACCCGAGGATCTCCACCGCCTGCATGTCCACCAAAGAATCGCAATCCATTTCATTCATATGCGCTTTACTGGAGCCCTGTGAGATCTCATCCCACAAACTGTAATCCAAAATTGAGTCTAGAGCTTGATCGTGTTGGAAAGAATGCCGACTCTCCTGGGACAGTCCGTTTTCATCATCATCATCACCATCAGGTAAAAGCAGCGGAATTATTTCTTTACGCCTCTCGTTCAGTTGGTAAATCAACGCCCCGCGGAGCGACGCGAACTCGCCCTCATCACCAACATGAGTTGCATTTGAAAAGTGAGATATTCTCGCTCCAAACTGCTGCACGCTGCTAATCAAGAGTGACACCAGAATAGAAAGAACCACGAAAGCCAGGAGGGCAGCCGCGCGTAAAGAGTTGCCCATCCCGGGCATGTTCCTCTCGTGGCACGGCTACTGCTGCAGGAAGGACGCGCGGCCGCAGGCTCGGACCACCGCTCGCTCCAAGTGAAAGCTCTCCTGGCTCTCCTGGAAGCGATCAGCTCCTTGTTTCCAGCCTCCCAGGGAACTCCCTCTAGAGGTGTGTCCTGTCCGCTCGTAACTTTACACCCGCCGAACAACTTCGCAGGAGAGCTCGGCCTCATGTTGTCACTCAATCCGCGTGTCAAAGCGCCTTCCGCCACAGGCAGCGTCTGAAGTGTAGGAAGAAATGCAGAGGGCGAATCAAACACTGCATGTGCAGGTTTGTTTGATGAAAACCTCACGAACCAAAAAAAAAAGAAAAAAAATGTTTGAAACAAAAATTTTATGACAAAAATAATAAAAGTAAAGATTTTTAGAATTAAAATGCAGATTTAATTTAATTCAAAATAAGCTAAAGATTGTGTTATAATGTTCAACGTAAACTGTGTTCTCATATTGTTTCCATTATTAGGGACAGGCGAGGACTGCTGTCACCTTCACAATCTGTCCAACAGATGGCAGCAAAACACCCTTTTTGTCTTTACTCATAAACAATCACCTATAGCATCTGATTTACTACTTTTCAGAGGCATTACAGTGACATATTACAGAAGCATTATTCTGCGACTTGTTTCCACACAGTTGTGTATTTCCTGTTGTGTCTTTATTTATCCGTCTGTGTTTGTTCCACAGCTCTTGGTGCAGCACTGAAGCTGTAATGAAGTGTTTCCCGTCACATCACTACTTAACTACGCTCAGATCTGCCACAGGAAATTACCATGGCTGTCACCGCCGTACCAGCCAGAAGCCAAACCCCCTCTCCTCAGCCTCTCATTATGTGTGTGTCTGGTATCCAGTACGTGCATGTCAGGCTTTGGATACATGTGTATTTGGGTGTTTTTTCCTCTGTGTGTGTGTGTGTGTGTGTGGCTGGCTGGCTGAGCAGTTCAACAGTGTAAGTTAATCAGTGTCTGAAGTCAACAAGGCATAACCATGTCACCTGCAACACAGGCTGTTCGGAGGACTCCATGCCAACCACCAACACAGCAGGCCTCTGTCCAATGTGAGGACAATGTTGCACAAAAACAGGCAGAATTTGCACGAAGACCTTAAAGAAAGTCTGAGCTCAAAAGTCCACTGGTTAACTTTCAGAACTTACAGTTGCTTCATTTGAGCATGAAGGATAAATAACTGCATCTCCAACACAGACATACTACAGTTCTGAGAGACACTTCATCAACCCATTTAACCATGTATGATTCATGACTCACTGAAGCACCAATAGATATACAGGCTACATTATTGAGATGAAAATAAAGATATCTTCCTCCACTGCTTCCCATTGAAAACCATGAAATATGACTTTGATCTTTCCTACAAAACTTTCTCACACCCTTCTTTTGCTGATCCTTGACTTTCTTCTAATAAATCAATTCCTTTTTCTTCCCCAAGGTGGCCCCTCAGAAACAAAAGCCCAGCGCCATGATTCATATTTATAACCAGAGCCAGACCAGCGGCCGCCTCATTAGCAGCGAGCCACACAAGTCTGCTGTGACAGCGTTTCTGTTTTTTTCTTTTGAGCTGCTCGGCTTGGGACGGCTCTCTCTCTTGTCTTAATAAGTAGCACGAAGTCTGATTCTGTTGTCTTCCTTTTTCTTATTCTCTCTTCCCTTCTTCTTCATTATGTAAAAGATATAGGTCAAGTGTTTTCTCTGGAAACAGTAAAGACAAATGTTTGGCTGCTACAAATCAGTATAAAACTGATGTTATACTTCAAAAAGATATACTCTTAGTATAAAGAATGTTAGAAACTCTTTGCACAATCCAACTCGAAGCTTGAAAATCATCTTTCCTTTTATTTGGTTTTAGTTTTCTTATCAGCAGAGATAAATAAAGTACATTTTTTAGAGGATTTTGAGATGCTACCTAAAGATTCCCTTTCTCACCCTCTTTGTAATTGTTCTCCACCACATTTCAGAGGGAATATATTGAGAATAATTTACTGCATAATGACTGAAGGCTTAGACACAAGATAATATAATAGTAATATGATAAATTACTACTACTTTATAGATCAGTTATATGTTTTTGTAAGAACAACTTTTGGGTGTTCGGAAAATGCCTTTTCTATTTGGTATGAATGCAGTTAGCTAAGCAATCCATCAATACCTGCTAAAGGTTTTCTCACTTTATAATAAGCCTTCTAGTCTGCAGCGTTATGTGTTAATTAGGGTTTTTTAATTAACTGGTCTGCATTACATGTTGTTAATAAATGCGATTTGGTCTAAGTTAGAGGTCAAACAGGGATTTTTCACAACCTGGCAACCCAAACGCTGTTCTTTTAACTGATCTTTAACGCATTAGTAAATTATTTATTAATCATTAACAAAGACACTAATTACAACATATAAGCCCTTTATAAATGACATCTTGTTAAAAAAAAACAATATGTAAATAGTTACAATTAGCTTTACTTAGCTACATTGTGCTACTTTTCTTATTACAGCAATGCAACAAAAACTTTAAGGGATCAGGCTTGAGACTACTTTCAGGCCCTAATTGTGATACTTAGGTGCATTTGCCATTTATACTTAAAAAAAACACCTTAAATATTTTTTTCTGTTGCTTTTGTTCAAGTCAAAGATTAAAATTCTACTGAGCACAATCTCCTTATTGATTGGTATATATTTAAAAAAAGGAAACTAAGGATAATAGTCACCTCATCAGTCCTGACAAGAGTAATATAATGTGGTTATCAGAGGTCCCAATTAAGTGATTGTTGTAATTGAACACAGCATCAGTGTCTGTACACCTTTATAACGTACATTGAACAGCAACTGTAGCTCCTGTCCGAGCCAGTTAAGCAGTCACTGATGCACACTACCCGTCACTTTGTGCTCCAGCACCGCGGCCGGTTGGACAGCGACCAGGCGGCGTCCTCAGCATCACCGCGGCTCCGCCAATCAGAGCGCAGCTCGGGGGCAGATTAACCCAAACAGCCCCGGTGCTGCTCCGTAGTAGCAGCCTCAGATACAAGCCCGTACGTCTGATCCTCGTGGACTCAGTCCGGGCAGATGGAGGCTGTTTGGTTCACCCAATTCATAAATAACCGCACGTCCATTATTGCCTTTTTTCAAATTCAGTTTTAAAGCCAAATCGGGAGGGAGATGGATGCCTGCTCGATAAGAGGAGAAAGCACGGATGCGATAGTGATGGATGATTCTCCTAAAGATGAAAGGGAAATTCAGCAGGCTTGCCAGAGGTGGGTTTCTTTTTTCTTGTCTGTGGATTTCTCTGGTGCTAACTGTGTAAGTTGATTACTAGAACAATAAATTAGATTTACAGTAGACGTGAATGTGTCTTTACCCTCCTGTGGCCGATGTGAGTATTGTTCAATCCAGCTGTGTTTATGCTGTGGACAATATGATTACGTACAGAATATGATCTCTGCCTTTGTTAATTCCACAATACGTTATTATAATTCTAATTTCAACATTATTATAACATTAATTCCTGATTATGTTGCGCTGTTTGTGCTACTGGTGAAACCAACAAATGTGTCATGTGTTATGGTCAACTTACTTTTAAGAATTAATGTTAAGTAATCACAACATTTCCAGGTCAAACATAATTACTTAACCAATAAGATCACACAGTTCATCAGTATTTTACCGGATGATACACAAGAGCTTTCTGTGCCTTCTTTAATTTAACATCAGATAAACAAGCTTTTATTGTCGGGTTCTTTGCCTTTGACAGATATACTGTTTGCAGTAGCAACACACAGCTCTCTCTCTCTCTCTTTCACACACACACACACACACACACACACACACACACACACACACACACACACACACACACACACACACACACAAACACACACACACACACACACAGTTATATCCTAGTTGACTTGAGAGCTGTAAGATCTGTTCAATGTCATCAACCTTCTCCTTTGGTCAGACCGGCTCTCTGGGTCACCGATGTCTCCCTGTCACTCACTCTGCTGCATATAAAAATATAAAATGGCTGAGGGACTTTAAACACAAATGTGGGGCTGGGAACAGCTGAGGCCTGCCACCCTTAACTCAGCAACAGGCCACTTTTTTGTCCTTCCAATAAGGATTCTCCTTTGGTTTCTTTTCCTATACCTTGAAGGCAGACAATGAAGTAATTTTCCTCTTAGTAAAAGCCCATAAAAAATGGTTCTCTTTGTAGGAAGGTTAACAGTATGCTTCTTGCATGCAGCCTGAGCTTTTGTCCTTTTTTCGTGTGTGTGTGTGTGTGTGTGTGTGTGATTGGCAGTTAAGGAGATGTTTGAGGACGTGACACTGACTGGCATCCAGAGAGTATGTGAAAGAGACATGCTGTAAAAGGGAGAGAGACAGAGAGCTTAAAGGCAAATGGAGGAGAGAGTAGTAAGAGCTGACAGTCTTTAACCCAAAATTTTGGGATTCTCTTTGCTGGAGCCTTTTGAATGCCTTAAAGCCGCCTTTAAACACTGTTCTGACAGCTTAGATTAGAGCTCACAGGACTAACTCCACTTACTACTCTACAGTCAACTTAAGTTTGTCCACAGTAAGAAGAATTTACAATTATTCTAGGAACATGTGACACACCGTATGGAAATATGGATATTTCATATAAGATAAAAATTAACTCCACCTCGACCAACTTCAACAGTAAAATGCTACTTACACAATAATGCATCAATGGTAATGATCTTATATAATATGATATAGTATTGTGTCAAATCCATAGAGGCCTTTTTGTTTGGATTGATACTTTATACTTTTGATACTTTAAGTACATTTTACTAATTATTTACCTTTAAATAAGGAATTATACTTGTAACAATTAATTTATACAGTGTGATATTGTTACTTTTCCATAAGTAAAGGATCTGAATACTTCAGTACTTAGTCGTTATTAGGTCCACCTAGCTAAAACTAAAGCAGCCTAATACAACAGTCCAGAAATACATCTTACCTTAGGGAAGGGTTAGGTAGTTATGTTCAGTTTTTGATTAAACAGTTTTAGAGAGGTGTTGATTCAACTTTCTGATCATTTTGGAGGCTTAGGGTTGGGGTGCTGTTGAATATTAATGCTTTATACTGCAAGGTATTTCTACCCTCACTGATATGTCATGACTGTTGTATTAGACTGAATTATTTTTTGTGAGTGTACCCAATGAACTGGCAACTGACCTATAAAATTAAATGGGATCAACTTTTGTTTTACTTTGTACACTTTGCCTGTTGTGATGATCACATTTATGAGTGCATCAGTGCACAAGCAGCTCAGTGACACCGTTTTCTGGATGTATTTTTGTACTCATCCTCTGAAATATTGATGAGTTCCACAAATGTCTCTGCTTGTGTGTGTGTGTGTGTGTGTGTGTGCACCCTGTGAAAAACAATCAAAGGGGAGTAATAGGCTTGAATACTCTTTATCCTGAACCCTGAAGTGAGGAGGGTGCCAGACACAAGTTTAACTTGCATGGAGCTCTGGATGGATGGAGTTTATCATTCGACAGTAAAAATAGTGTTAAAATAGTTTGACAGTGTTGACTTCCATATTTTTATGAGCGTCTTTACTCACTCCAGCGCCTAAACAGATTAAATTAGATGACAAACATTTGCTATGTTGCTGTTGAGCACACTGTGGACTATTTATTATTAGATCATATTAAAGTTTCTATTGTAATACGAAGAAAAAATGCTGAGGTTCAGTTCCTCACTGAGCTCCATTAATCAGCTCCATAATCCCTCTACTGTATGCCACCAATTCAACAGACTACTCAGCATCTGTGTGCCTTATTATAAGATGCAAATAAAACTGTGTGAGGTCATTTAGGCTCTGTTGACTTACTCTGTCACCATGGTGACAAGACAGGAAGTGCGGTTGCATCCAGTCTACTGTGGAAAAACAAGCATGTGGTAGACTACACAGACCTCATGCCCTCTTTACTGAGATACATCTAGAGCATTAGTCAGTAGCTCAGTTTGGCCTATTTATTTATTCTAGCTTGAATATCATGAGATTTAAATGATACATGATCCCATCTGACTGGAAAGCAAGACTATGGTCAGATTAAATCCCTCAATATACAGTCTCCACTTTTAGGTTTAAGGTTGAAAACATATTTTTCTGCGTTGTCTGACAACATTACTTACAGTATATTCTATATCAGCTCTTTATTAAGGCCAGATGATGTTAACACTGAGTGAAATATTCATATCAAAGACCCAATGTTGCTATGGCTGCACCATCCATCCAATGGAAATACTGTAGATGTCTTGTGCTTTTGAAAACTTTGGGATCTCCCCTTGAATTTAAAATAAAGTTCTGTAGGTTGGAACAATGTTTGAAAGCACAATGTGCACAGGTCAGTGAGATGAATGTTTTAATACACTGGTGCATTTTACAGGACATGCATTTTTTTTAAATGTTACTATGGTAGAAAAGGAATGGAGTGGATTTGGAGTCCACAGCCACACCAGCAGCTCTGTGAGGTCATATTACACAGCAGTAGTTTGAGCTAAATCTTAGCACCAGCATGCTTACATGCTCACAGGTAACAACGCTAACGTGCTGATGAATAACCATCTTAGTTTAGTTTAGCATGCTAACATTTGCTAATTAGCACTAATCACACAAGAACCATGAATGTCTGTATTTATATTTCAATCTGGTCCAAAGTGGTGGACCAACAAACCAACCAACCAACATTGCAACCCCTAAAGCCACGCCAGTGTGGCTGAAAATAGATCATTTTCTAACCAAGTGAGCTTGCAACATAAATTGTAGGAATAAGAAAGGAATACATTGCAAACATAGACGAGAGAATTGTATCATTACACGTGTCACTCCAGGGTTTCCCTGACTGCTGCTGTTACCCATGAGACATCACTCAGTCTCATGTTATCTATCCTGGACAGCCACCTACCTCCCTCATAATGGGGTCTGTGACATGATAAAAACAGTGTCTCTCTCACTCTCTCTCTCTCTCTCTCTTTCCCTTTTGCTCTCTCATATCCTCCTTACCCCCTCCTCTTTTCTTTTTTAATTGGGCCTCTTTACTTCCAGTAGCCACCATGTGTTACCCAGAAATCCATTCCTGACCTCATTAGTTCTGCTGGCGCGCTCAATTCTCCCTTGAATATGACGAAGTCAAGCAAATAATGCAGTCAAGAACCTGAGATGTCAGTCAGTGTGTGGTGGGGGAGATATATTGTTATCCTGTCTGTCTTTTCCTCTCCTCAGTGAGATCCCAGCAGTGTCTCTGTGCCCTCCTGACAGCGATTGTGCTGCAGAGGCCCAGTTGACAGTCATCCAGTCTGAAGGGGAGCTATGTGACAGCTGCAGCAGCCTGGGCAGACCCTCTTCCTCCTGCCAGCTTTATCACCAAGTATGTCCCAGCACTTAGTGCAATGTGAGCTGTTTAGGATAGATTTTTGGGGACCAATTAAAGTCAGAATGTCTCAAAATAAAAAATGTTAGATCTAGATCCAGGATTTGGGAGGCAGTGTCAAAGATAGCCATTGTGTCACTCAAAAGACTTGAATGATACCAGAATCCTCTATGTCAGTTTATGTATTTTTAATTCTCTTAATTTCTTCCCCAGGTCCCACAGGGTCCTCAAGCTGGGGCCTACGATTCACCACAGCCCAGAAAATGTCCCCATTACAGCCATTACGGGCCCATCAAACCAAACAACTGCCACACCTGTCATTCAAGCGCAACAGGTCCCCATGCGGAAGGGGGTGTTATGCTGAAAGTGGCGCACAGTTGTAGTTCTGCCCATCAGACGTCTCGTCATGGCGCGGTGAGATGTCATTGGCTGCATGGGTCAAATGAAAGCGGGACACAGAAACCGACGCAGCGACATGTGGTGACAGTAAGGTGTGTTTAAAGGAATAGTTTGACATTTTGAGAAATATGCTATTTTGGTTTCTGGTGAAGAGTTAGTTTAGAAAACTGATGTTGTCATGTTTGTCCATTCAACATAAAGCTGGAGTCAGCAGCTGGTTAGCTTAGCTTAGCATAACAACTGAAAACAGGGAGAAACAGCTAGCCTGGCTTTGATATCTTTGGACAGAGCCAGGCGAGCAGTTTCCTCCTGTTTCCAGTCTTTGTGCTAAGCTAACGGCTACATATTTAACGGACACATATGAGTGTTGTGTCAGTCTTCTTATCTAATTCTCAACAAGAACACAAATAAGCAAATTCCCCAAAATGTTTCTTTTGTGTTGCATCCTTCTCAAATTTGTGTTCAATCATTATTATAATGAAGTTTTTAATTATTTATAGGGATGGAGGACTCTACTGTGTCCTTAGAAAGTAAGCACTGAAACCAATTTTCACTTTAAAACCCAAAGGTATTGCATGTCACACTTTTTCTGATCATAATAAAAATCCTTTACTCAGTGTCACTGACAGCTTCTTCTCCTGCGGTTTTCTATTTGGCAGTTATTCCCAGGTGATTGTGGACTACCCGTTAGCAGTGTTGGTGGGTTGTGCTGTACTGTTGCTGGGATGCTCATTGGCCGGACTCTTCATTGGTCCACTACCAGACTTCTCTGACCCACTGCTGGTGAGTGTCAAACACACACACAAATCGGAGGTCTCCCTAGGTGCAGCACATGTATCTCTACTGTCACCCTCCTCTCACATCTACAATACAATACCACCTCAGGCTGAGTGTTAATTACTGTTTCCCTAAAGACTATGTCAGCCGTATCCATTTACTTCAATCTCATCTCAGATTCAATGAACCGCAGTAAATTAAATCACACTCGCTGTCATCTTAATTAAATAAATCTTCTCACTTCTGAGATGAATGCTTTCAGGATAAACACTGATTAAGATGCTATTCTGAAAATGCAACATTTAAATCACAACAATGCATCATATCTAAATCCAAAAGGATTTACATTTGAATGAAATATGATGTGGGCTACACAAGGATTTCTGCCTTATAAGTGGGGCTCTTTCTTTTAAGATAACATCAAACACTACGAAACAGGCAAACTTGTGTTTGTGATGGTAATTCATTCAGTATGCTGCTGCAGTGCATTGATGGGCACCAGCGTCCACACTGTCTTTAGCTTTGATGTTTCTGTGTGTGTGTGTGTGTGTGTGCGCACGCATTTCTGTGTGGGTGTGTGTTCTTTCTTCAGGGTTTTGAGCCGCGGGGAACATACATTGGAGTTCGCCAGTCCAGCTTGTCCGAGCTGCAGAAGAACACTGGCCCGGGGAAAACTCTGTCTCCTTTACCACTGCAGCTCAGTAAAAGGTCAGCAGAGAGATGCAGTAGAGTGCAGGCTCTCTACACAGGGATACTGCGCAACTGGATAAAAGCGTCTGCTAAATGCCTAAATGTAATGTAATGTAAATGTAACTGACTGATGCACAAGTATACAAATATATACGAGTTATACAAAAGCTTTAGATGTTCTAATCAATAGTTTTTACATTCACAATAATCAAATGACTATGTATGATGCGAAAAGGGTTGCTCATAGTCACAAACTCATTGTTTTTGGTTTTCTGACCCTCAACTTTACTGTGTTTGTTACTTTGATTCACTCTCATTGCTCTCATCAGCTTTTTTGGCTGCAGCAGATAAACCAACTGTACACTACCTGCTATATGGCAGACATACACAGTACAGTAAGTGACTAGCAAGTGAACCAAGTGGAGCGTTTAGCAGCCGGAGAGCCTGATATTTCCCTCGTGGGTCGGTAGTATATTTGCCAGGTGGCCAGAAACATGACTCCAAATGAATGCCAATGTTGCTTCATGTCTGCTGGATGTGTAAGCCACTGTTTGCTATCATGTATCAGTTGTGTGTTTACAGCTCGTTGCGCTGCCCTCAAGTGGCCAAAGAAACATAGCTAGCTACATAGTGATAGATTACCAAATCTATGTGTTTAATGAGGCTGAAAAAGTGCATATGTGTGTGCAACTACCTTTACTAGTTTTGGGGTTGGTTCCAGTGGAGATGGCAGTGGCAGACAGGAGTCCTCCAGGCTTCGCATCAAGAGGATGCTGGCTAGAGACTCATCTCCAGACACCTTCCTCTGTGATGCTCCAGGTGAGTCCTTCCTATACACTTCGTCCCTGTCAGTAAAATTAATTGATGATAAAAACATCTTTCAAACTTCTGCTACACTGATTATAGTACCAATCACATCAAAATAACCACTCATAATCCCAATTGTAGATTTGTATTGCTGATTTACGACAGCTACCAAGTAAGTCACATCGCTGGCTCCAGCACACTCAGCAGAGCAGACAACGAAATGGAAATATTATTAAACAAAGTAAATGTGTGCCTATTCAGCAGTTGAGCAACAGTCATATATGTAAATACTGTGAGCTGAAGGCGAAGCCCTCCAGCCTGTCAGTGAGTAACCAACACTGCCAGCAAACTTAATGAAAACGGTATAACATAAAAACAACAGTGACAGCTTATTGGTTAAATGCAAATTTACCAAAAAAAGGAGTGAGATAATAAGATGTGAATAATAGCTTTGAGTGCAGCTTCAAAGACAACAGTTTGCTGAATGCATTTCCTTGAGAAGGTTATTCCAGATTTTGCTTTGAAATAGTGTGCTGGTAGATCAAAGACTATTCTTTTGTTTGCCTGATAAATACACATACAGCTCCCTAAATGGATTTATTAACAATTTCAAGCTTTGGTGTTTTCATTTTATGATGCCTACTTTTTTTTCAACAAAGGCAGGAAGATTGAACACCCAATGGGTTTGTTTTAGCCTGGTTTTACCTTTATGAATTTAAAACCCAAAAACCTACCTCGTTAGAACAGTTAAACCCTTCTGAACATGTCTAACCATCCCAACAAAGTGATGATTCACTGCTGGTCATCGTGTTCCTGTATGTTGAATCCATCTGTTTCTCTCCATGCAGGCGAGCGTTTGGCTCAGTTGGTGTTTCGATCGGAAAACTCAGCCAGTCTCTGGAGTCTGAAGACAATCCACGCCATGTGTGAGATGGAGCAATCCAGGGTTCGCTCTCATCTACTCCATCATCCCTCCGTCTCACCTTTGCTCTCATGCCTTTTGCTTCTTTGTTCATCTCTTTAGTCATCA
The DNA here is from genome assembly GCA_036023655.1 of Nannoperca australis. Lineage (NCBI taxonomy): Eukaryota > Metazoa > Chordata > Actinopteri > Centrarchiformes > Percichthyidae > Nannoperca > Nannoperca australis. The sequence continues at coordinate 12,342 of JAVQJD010015659.1, read as the reverse complement.
TCTTCTGTCAAATCTCTTCTGTCTTCTCTTTCTTTTGAATGCCCTTACCATATCTGCTAAAAGTAAAAACACTACTTTTTGTGCATGACCTCATCTGAAATTAATTAATATTTTGTAAATTTATTTCAAAACTGGGCATGTGTTCAAAAAGTATTTCCCTTGTGTGATACAGATTCGTTCCCAGGCTCAGTTCCAGGACCTGTGCCAGCAGCATGTGAAGGGGGAGGCTGAAGGAACCTCCAGGAGCGGCTGTTGTCCGAGCTGGTCTCTGGGGAATTACTTAGCTGTCCTCACTAATGCCTCCTGCTGCCTCAGCCTCACCTCACAACAGGTACTGTAGATTTTATTTTGTCATTTTAAAAATGACCATAAAAACAAATTACTACACCAGTTGTGTTGATAAAAACTAGTTTTGTTTGTAAATAGTATATTGCAATAGCCCATCTTGTACTAAGCGTAGAAATAGTCTCTCGCTTTTTATTTTCCTTAACGGTATCTCATCAGCAAATGGAGTTTGCTCATATAAAGCTAATTATAAAGACCTTGAGTTAAGATTATTTTAACATTATTTTGCATTTAGAAGCCCAATTTAGCAATTTAGTGTTTGTAGATATATATTTCGAATTTTTGTCAATAACTGAATAAACATAGACTATGTGAAGTCATATTGAGATTTTTATAGTGCAACTACACCTTTATGTTTGTGGACAAAAGCCTACACAACGGGTTTAGTGTCAAGCCCTCTGGGTCTGTAAGACTTCTTTTTTCACTCTCAGTTTTTCTAATTTAAAGCACTAGTTCGACATTTATAAGAAACTGACCGAACAACAGGTGTGTTTAAAGAATTAGTTAGACATTTTGGAAAATACACAATCAGAAGATTGATACCCCTTTCATGTCTGTTCGGCAAATATGAGCTTTATCCAGCAGCTGATTAGCTTAGTTTAGCACAAAAGCTGGAAACAGGGGAAAACTCTGTCCAAAGGTGACAAAATCCACCTACCAGCACCTCTAATGCTAACTGCCAGTTGCCTGGCAACTGGTCCCATCCAATTACTAGTCAGGCACATAACCTCCTGAAAAGCAGCGAATTGTCATATACATATTTACCAAATGTCAAACCTTTCCTTCAAGCTGAAGTTGATGATGTAGATTAGGGGAAAGTCAGTACGAAAGTAGATAATGCAATTTACACCACTTCATTTTAACACAACTCTGGAGGGAACTGAATATGTTTAAGTTTTGAAGGCTTATTTTATCACAGTTTTTTCCATTTTCCCTCTTCCCCACCAGGTCTCTGAGTCACTGAACCTTCTCCGGAAATGTGCGCCATACTATCACGAGGGACAACTAGTGGAAGCCTGTGTCGAAAGACCCAAACATGGCAGCTGTTCCTCTGTCCCATCCCGCTGTAAACAGTCCCGCATGGTGTTCCAAATCCTGCACTTCCTGGTTGATAAAGACTTCCTTGGCCCACAGACTGTTGAATACCAAATCCCTACGCTGAAGTACAGCCTTCTGTTCGTACCCGTTGACAAAGGAGAACACATGATGGAGATATACATGAACAGTCTTGAAGGCAGGGATCTGACATACAACAATACGACCATCACTGGCATGGACTTTGGCATCAAGCAGACGCTGTTCAAGTATTACCTGGCAAGAGATTCAGTCTACCCTGTCCTAGCTGTTGTGTCTCTTCTCTTCACTATGGCTCTTTATCTCCACTCTCTCTTCATAGTAGCATTATCTGTAATAGCAATCACAGGCTCCCTCCTGGCCTCCTATTTCTTCTACAAAGTAGCATTTCGCCTGACATTCTTCCCCCTGGTCAACCTTTCAGCAGCTCTTATTCTTTTGGGAAGCTGCTCCAATCAGGTTTTTATCTTCACAGATTTCTGGAATCTGCAGTTATCACAGAACCCCTCAGCCTCCCTGGAGAAGAGAGTAAACAGAGCTTTGCAGGAAGTCGGCTATTTGATTTTAGCATCGGGGTTGACCTCCAGTGCAGCATTTTTCTCTGGTTATCTCAGCAGCATCACGGCAATCAGATGTTTCTCTGTTTATCTAGGAACTGCCTCGTTTATCAGCTCAATCCTGGCGTTAGTGTGGCTGCCGTGCTCTTTCATCCTGCGCGAGCGGTACACAGAAGCATCCTCTGCATCTGTAGCAGTGCAGGGATGGAAACCATGCTGCTCCAAAAGCACCGGCGGCTTCTGGGAAACAAGCTCACGCAAGAGGTGCCTTTTCACTCTTGGGCAGAAGCTGAGAGAATTACAAAGAGGTTTCACTGATACTTCCAACTTGTTATTTATGAAAATCCTGCCATGTGGAGTGGTAAAGTTCAGGTACATCTGGGTGTGCTGGTTCACAGTGCTTGCTGCTGGGGGCACGTACATGTCCTGCATTGACCCGGGCATGAAGCTGCCCACGTTAGACAGCAGGGTCACACAGCTTTTCCGCTCCAGTCACCCGTTTGAAAGATACGACGCAGAGTATCGTCACATGTTTATGTTTGAGAGACAGAGGAATGGAGAGGATAAACCTGTTACATTAATGCTTGTTTGGGGTGTCAAAGCAAAAGATAACGGGGATCACTTTAACCCCAAGAGCAATGGCTCTTTGGTTCTTGACCCAGACTTTAACATGAGTCGGCCAGACTGTCAGGTTTGGTTGAGGGACTTATGTGGACGGGTTCAGAACCAAAGCTTTTATTCTCCTCCATCACCTGAGGATAAAGACTTTACGACGGACAATATCTGTCTTGTAGAGCAGCTAATACACTGGGTATCTGTCAGACGCTGCTCAGAGAGTGATGACTCCCTCCATTTTTGCTGTAATGACATCCCCTTCCCCTACCCTCCCAGCGTTTTTGAGAACTGCCTCAGTATGATGCTGGCAGAGAGGTATGCCGAAGGCCATCTGGCACACAGCGGAGGCCTGTACTTCCAGCCAGATGGCAGGGTCGCTGCCCTTGTTCTGGCATTCAAAACCACATACCTCTACAGCTTCAACTTTAGTAGAACCAGTGTTTTCTACAGAGAAATCCTGACATGGTTTAACAGAGAAATATCAGGAGCACCACAAGGGCTGGAGAATGGCTGGTTCATCAGTCATTTGTCTCTTTTTGACCTGCAACAGGCTTTAAGCTCAGAGACTCTGGTGGTAGCTGGTTTCTCAGTGGCCCTCACGTTTGCTTTGCTTCTCTTAACCACCTGGAACATTCCACTGAGCATATATGGGACTGCAGCTGTAGGAGGCAGTGTGTTCGTCACCGTCGGCCTCCTTGTTCTTCTTGAATGGCAGCTAAGTGGCATCGAGGCTCTGTTCATTTCATCAGCAGCAGGGTTGTCTGTTGACTTTATTGCTAACTACTGCATATCCTACAGTCTGGCTCCTCATTCAGACAAAATTGGGAAAGTAGCGCACTCCACCAAAAGGATGGGATGTCCTGTAGCAATAGTTTCTGGTGCTTTTTTCTCCATGGGGATCATCATGTTGCCTGCCACAGCCTTGCTGTTCAGAAAACTGGGGATTTTCTTCTTTTTGGTGAAATGTGTAGCATGTGGATTTGCAACCTTCTTTTTCCAGTCCCTATGCTGCTTTTTTGGACCCCAGAAAAACTGCGGGAAGATCGCGCTGCCGTGTTTTTCAGATCACACTGATGGCACGCTCTCCTCTTGCTCGGCAGCAGAGCCCGGTTCCTCGTCAGCCTCGGCTGTTAACGGGGCCTTTGGCAGATCTAGAGTGAGGAGGAGTTGTGATAAAGAGGCAGGTGGCTGTCTCTACCCCAACCACCAACATCAGCGCAGACAGAAACAGACAGGAGCCGGAGGAGGTGGGGGCAGAGGGACGGAGCAGTACGAGCTGCAGCCATTGGCCTATCGACTGAGCGACAGCTTTGAAAACAGCACCTGCACCAGTAAGCTGTCCAACCGGCCCTCTGTGCTCTCCGATGAGATTGAGTACTGTGGGAAACATGTGGGCAGGAACAGCATGGATGGGGACAGTGAGGAGATGTGCAGTCGTCAACATAAGATGTGCCAAGCACCTCCAGCCCTGCAGACTTCATCTCCTTACAAACAAAACACCCTTTGGCCTGTAGGCATGATACAAGATGATGCAGCGAGGGACAAGCTGCTATGTAAAACATGCAGAGATCAGTCTGGTGGGGTGAAGCACTGGAGCAATACATCCTTCTCCTCATCTTCCAGCATAGAGGAGACTATTATCAACCACACACTGGAGACCATAGACCAGCCGTCTCTCTGCAAAGATGAACAAACCACAGAGGAGAGGCTCCATCACCATCATTACTCTAATCAAGGGCACCTCTCCTCCCAGTCTCAGAGCTCCTGCGAGGGTCTGGAGGACTCTAATGAAACACGCCTAAGTGACATCGAACCACAGCCTTCCAACACACAGCAAGACGAAGAAGAGGTTCAGTTACAGCCAGGACATCTAAACGGGAAGCGAGATACACTTCGTCTCTCACTGAAAGAAACAGTTTATGAGACTTGTAATAAGGGGCGCACCAGTCAGAGTGAAGAAGTTGTCATCTTACCTAACAGTAAGCCAGACCTGCCAGACGTTTGGATAAAGAGAGGTGGACGGGAACGGGAGGATACATGTTGAACGAAGTTGGTCAAACCTTTGCAAACACTGTGCATTAATTATCCAATCCGAAAAAGAAAAAAAAAAGGCTATTAGTGATATAAAAACTACAAAAGGAGCATCAATGTTACCTTTGTATAATACTCAAAGGAAATATAAGCCAACTGCAAATGTAACATGTGACAGCATGTTTGTCTAATGTTGCTGCTAAGGTTGTTATAGTGTTTGTTAAAAAAGGTCAGAACACGAGTGTTTCTTCAGCCAAAGGCCAAATCAAAGCATGACTTGTTCAACCTGGCATCTTCAGACAGAAGACGATGAAATATGAAGCTTTCTTTTCAGCCACAACTTTGCACCAGTGTCACATTTAAAGAACCTAAAGTGCTGCAGAATTTACTTTGTGCCTGGAACTCTTTATCACCTGCGCAGACTGGGTTCTAACAACAGCCGCTGGCCTTTCTCCATGCTGGAATTGACCTTAATGAGCCATATACATTCATGGACTTCTGAATATTACTAGATAAATGTGACATATACAGAGAAAGAGCTGCATTGAGTAGCAAACAACTGTCACTTGGTTTCGCACTTTAAAGCGATATGTACAGTATGTCCCTTTGTGATCATTATGGAAAACCAGAAACATACAGTTCGTAATGTGTCATTTGTAGTGTCACGGCTTGTTTGCATTTAGTGTTTCACTGTCAGTCATGCTGTTTATTCTAGTGTCAGTGGCAAAAAATGTAATGTTTATTTACTGTACTAAAAGACAAAAAGGGTTTCTAATGCAGATTCAACACTATATGTGGGTTTATACGCTGTTGACAAATTAAGGTGCACACTACTTAAGGATCCATGGATGTCAGTGTATGCCTTAGTAGGAGGAAGTTCTAATTTCTATTTCCAAAGCAGTAGTTGTACCATCACCTGCCTCTGCCTCACCAGGTAACAATTTGTATATACACCTTGCGGCAGAGCTATTAACGGACAGTTCAACAGAATATCTAAGGAGCAGAAAGACTCCACTACACCCCATCCCACAGCTGAGATGTCTACATCAGCTGATTTTAAGTGTCTCAATATCATAATAAAAAATAATTGTATTTATGACATGAACAGCATGTGCCAAATGTCTTTAAACGGATTGTTTTATTTGCTGAAACAACTGAAACTATGTTTTGTTTTTGTGCAAAACATGTGTCCTTTAAAAAAGTAAAACAAGAGATGTGCGTCTATGTAGCGATGGTGGTTCAGACCTGGACAAGAGGAGACTTGTGTCAACTGTGCCTATGAGCAGCGTTATTTCCAAGCTTTCCCTTTGTATAAAGTGTTTGCTTTTGACATCTTGACTGTCTAATCACAATAGTGAGCCTTCACTTTAAAATCACTCAGCAGAATAACCTGCCTTAGAGACAAATGAACCACAGGCTTTCTATGAACAGGAGAAATTAAAAGGTCACCACTATTATTATTCTATTATTTACAGATGTCCATGATGTTAATTTTTCACCAAACTGAAATACAATAAAGCATTTATTTTCCTGCAGACTGGCTTGTAATTTATTCCAAATCTTGGTTTGAGTACGAGACAGATTACAGGCTTAAAGGGCAGAATTGAAATAAAATGATATTCTTGACATTAAAATTGTCCTCAAAGTCAAACGAGAGAGAATACAATTGTTTAAAAAAGGCATAAACAGCATGGAGCCAAAATAAAACGTATATCTAAATGATCAATTCAGGTGAAAACATCATATACTTGAAACTCATTTTGAGGCATTTAATACCACCTTCAGAGTCACTGAAGAACCCTCAATAGAAATGCATCACAGCAAAATCAAAGCAGCCTCAGACGAAAAACCTCTTAAAGGATTTCTGGAAACATGCATTAAGGCAGTAACCTAAACGCCAAAGTCATCGGCGGTGTTCATCAGATCAGCACTAATGATCTTCAACCCAGTCCTCTTTGGCCCAGTCGGGTAAACGTGTGGAATATTCAAAATCAGGTCCCTTGTAGCGTAACGCGTGGAGATACATGACGAGTTCCTTCTCTGTAGGATCTGGTCGTACTAGCTTACATTCACTGCACAGGTGGTCTCTAGTCCCTAGAGGAGTTTTGTGAGTCACGTCAGCTACCTCCGTCTGATTTCCATTTGATTTGGCCGGCTGAGAGCCCTGACTCGTCTCATCCGAGGTCTCGCCACTTGAGCTACAACCTGTCGGCACCTGCGTATCCATCTGTGTCTGATGCCTGTCTCCACTTTTGCTACCTTCAGAGGTGCCGTCTAATTTGTCTGCATTCTCAGATGTCTTGTTTGGTTTTTCTGCCTCTTGTTCAATAACAATCCCATCATCCGGAATATCCAACAGGTGAAGGCTTTCCTGAGAGCGATGTTCCTCCAACAGAGCGTGTAGCAGCTCCTCATTACTCTTTTCCACCAGACCTCCCTTCCCCTTGTGAGGACCCCAAGCCGAGGACCCATAGATGGGATCATTGAGGATGGGGAAGCCCAGGTACTGGAGGTGGACCCTGATCTGGTGTGTGCGGCCAGTCAGGGGTAAACAGCGGACCACGCTGGTTTCTCCATTAAACGTGAGCCTCTGGAAGACAGTTCTGCACTCCTTTCCCTTTGGGTCAACTCGGCAGAGGCCGATTCTAAAGGAAACAACCAGGATGGGCTCCTCGCAGACCAGCTCGCCCTCTGGAAACTCCCCCTCCACTCGGCACACATACTCCTTCTCAAGCTGTTAGAAAGCACACATGTGGGGGACATTTTTGAGAATGATATAAGACAAATGCATTCTTGATGCAATATTGAAAGAGTAAGCTTAAGAATAACACCAGAGGACTCATAGTTTAAAATGCATTGCCAAACACACACACACACATTTATGCCAATGTCAAGGGTTGCACTGCGAATTTAAGTCCACCCCATCCTGAACGTACCTGTCGGTCTCTCACCAGCTGGTCCAGTTTCTTCGACGTCTCCAGCGTCCTGGCAAACAGCAGCACTCCAGAGGTGAGCCTGTCCAGTCTGTGGACCGTGTGGAGCTCAGAGACGCCCTGCTCCTTTCCCAAGATGAAAATCACTGTGTTGTGCCGGAAACGGCCACAGGGGTGGACTGGGATGGAGGCAGGCTTGTCGACTACAAGCACTTCACCGTCATCCACCAGAATCTCCAGGGGTCTGCCGACTACAGGGGGTTCGTGGCGGTGCACTGTGTTCTTCATGAGGTCATTATTCTGTGGACGGTCAGGGAATGTTAAATAGTAACTTATCACCTCCCGTTGTGCTCTGCCAAAGGTAACACCATTGGGAATCAAAGGCCATTGTGTAACAGGTTTCCACTAACATGTTTTTAATCAGATTGCAGTGCTAGGATTTGGTTTAGTTACATCTTTAATGAGAGGACTGCTTGTAAAACATCTGGCTCTACTTCTGCCATGTGACAAAAGTATACTCCTTACAAGAAAAGTTAGACAAAGCTGAGCTGACCTGATATTGTTCTTAAGTTATTCTGTCTTTAAGCCATGCTTTCAGTATAAAGGAATTATACATATGTGCACTGACCCTGAGCACCACCGACAGGTCCTCCACAGGCGTCTCGTTCAGCCGGATGCGGCCCTCTTTGGAAGCCCTCTGGTAATACTCTATGGACTCCGCTCTGAACTCGCTCTTGAACACCTCCAGAAGGCTCTTCCCGACCCACCGACCTTTGCAGTAAGTTTTGAAGTCAAAGTAGTACGGATGCACTTTGCGCAGGCCACCTTCGAAGTAGTAGGAGGTCTCGTCGAAATGCTCCTGGCTGAAGCTGACCCCCGGGTTCCTCTTCTGCGGAGGGGGGATGTATCTCTCGCCCGCGCGGAGGTTCTTCCCTCCCGCTCCTCTCCGCCTCTTCCCTCGGCCACTTGTCTCGGGATCGTCCGTCTCGTCGCTTTTCCGTTTACCAGTTTCTGTCGCCTTTTTCGTCGTGGTTTTCTCCACTGACACCGGGCTGTTTGTCGCCTCCTCCGCTGTTGCAGCGGCGACAGCTGCCTGCGCCATAGTCGAGCTGCTCTGTTGACAACGTGGAGGAAGAAAAGGACGATTCAGAAGATTGACGTTATAAATCAAACTAATGTAACTTTGTACTACATTAACTACACGCCTATTAACTTGACCCGAGAAGAAAGACAGCCAATTACATTTTCTCAAACCTCCAACCGACACACTCGCGTGCATCGCTTTCTACCAAGAGGTCCTTCTCGTGGAAGGCGCAAAGTGATGACGTTGATATGTAGTCCAGTCAGTCCAATGTGTAGAAAACCGTGCTGTTTCTTCTTCGTTTTCTTTGTCAAGTGCAAATCAACTCACCAGGGCAATATCGCCACCAACTGTATATTTATATTTAGTTGATGTTGATGCTACATCCTGTGGATGTACGTGGACAATTTGTAGTAGGTATAAAAAGATGTGCCTTAATGATATTTCCAGGGGAGTTTCTCCTCCACGCTCTATTTTGATCATGGAATTTGTATTGTTTTGCATAAGATTACATCTTCTATCTTGTTTTGGAAGTGCACACTTTAAAGTCATTGAAAAAAATAAAGTTTCTTTCTGCAGACAGTGGTAACATTTTCTTGGGTTTAAAAAAAAATTGAGTGTAAAAAATCATCAAATTCTGTGTGTCTTTCTCTCATTCAGAATATTAAACATCCCTACCCTGACCCTCCCGTAGGTCTCCCTGACCCCAAAGTCTAATATTCAGTAGAAAAATGACAACAATAAAGTAACCATTTAGTGAGTTTTATTGATAAATCTTAAAAGTGTACACATAATTCAATAATGTGCCTCAATTCATTTTTGGCACGGTGTCTCCTCTTCTCTACAGTAACAATGTCACCAGGACATATCCTACACAGACAGTATATGAAGCGAGTAAGAAGAAGTTCTTACTACAAAATATATATCGCTTTGTTCATTTGTTAAATTTTTATTTAAAATATTGGCTTGAACTTGGGTTCGTCTTTGTGTGTTACTCGATTCATAACCAAACCATTCCCATGACATTACATACAAACTTACCATTCATTTAATTTCCCACAAACATCCAAAAAAACACATACTGAAGCTCTTCAAGCTGTAATTGCATTTGTCTTATTACTGAACTTCACCCACTTAGCCAATAAATAATATAGTGAATCAAAAAAATCTCAGACAACCTTTCTTTGACATACACAATATCCATATCACTCTCTAATGGACTCCAAGGATTCTGGGAGTAAGGTCATCAGTCCAGCGGTGGCTGCTCATTTAGTCACTCACTGTTTTAAGCACTGTTGGAAGACAATCTGGTCGGGCAAACAAAGTGAGATCCTCCTTGTACGTTGCTAGGCGACAACCTAGCGGGGCAGGTGGCCTTTAAGACTGGAGCTCAGTGAAACCATGAGGAGATCTACGGGGCCCAGGAGACGCAGCACCAACGCCACCTCCTGCAGGGGCAACCACACTGCAGTCAGAGCTCACCTCTGGGGAGAGAAGCAAGGATGGCATGGACATCATCAGGAACAAACTGCAGGATGTAGGTGGATTTGACTCATGACTGCATAAAACATGATAGAGGTAATGTTCATGAACAATGTGCAGGGTTTTAACATTGCATAAAGTGGTTTTGGTTTAAAAAAGATAGTTTATAAGTATTTTTTTGCAATACCCAGGCCACTGACGCCTCTTGTCAGTCAGGGGGACGTAAACCACTCCCATCAAGGCTTTCTTGAGAAAGGTCCCATCACTCTGCCGATCGTACTGTTCTAGTACCTGACTGCCACCATCTGGGCCCACTGGGAGAACCAACCGCCCACCAGGCTTCAGCTGCTCCAAGAGCTTCAACAAACACACGGCAGAAAACAGAAATTCAGCTCGGTCAGTCACGGTGGAGACAAGTTCCCTCAAAGCTTGCAGCACTTGAGAAATGTTGTTTCAGAAACCACTTTAAGATTCACTCTACTTGTGTAGATACTGTATAGTGCAGAGTATTTTAACCTTAACTCGCTGAGCTTTGTTTGTGGACTTTGGTTGTAGCGTGATTCCTTTTATTTTATTCTCTTCTATTTTCACAAGAGAATAAGCCTTTACATGTCCTTACAGCCTTAGGTACAGTAGCTGCAGCAGCTCCAACGTGAATGGCATCATACGGCGCTCCATCTGGGCAGCCGAGCCTTCCATCTCCCACTGTGGAAAGATGGAGGTATGCCTTTTATGGTCTTTTGTAGCTGTGCAGTTTCAGCATCTATATTTGAAAAGGTATGAACATCATGACTTACCTATAAGTCTGATGCGTCCAGAGGTGAGCAGTTCTGGGTCGTCAGCTTGCACATTTTTTACTGACATTTGAACCAGTTCGTCAATGTGTTCAATGCCAACCACTCTACCACCGGGTCCTGTCTACAAACAAGAGAAAAATGCAGCTATAGCACTTAGTCATATACTGAATTATCTGCCAAGTTGAGTAAAAACATCAAGTCACATAATATGTGTATGGTAAAAAACAATGATTACGTAGAACTCACCATCCTTGCAAAACAGGCAGTGAGATATCCACTTCCTGAACCCACATCCAGTGCAGATGCCCCTTCAGTTAGTTTGTCACTTAACAGCTCCAAAGCATGAGCGTGCTGTCAAACCAGGTCCACAGGACAACATTCAGCCCAGTGTATGTACACAGTGAATTATAGTTCATCTTAGGATATCTGCTCACATCTCAAAACAGTTCAGTGTTACTCACCATGTGTGGTGCACTAATGGTTGCCCTGTAGCCTGTGATGAGAACATATCATAACACAGAGTCACAGCGCACATCTGTGCTTGTGAAAATGACTCTACAAGACAATGTATGAATGAATACCTATGGACTGAGGAGAGTCTGCATAAGGATAGTCTCTAGAGTAGAGCCCTCTGTCTGTAGCCAGCATGGCATTAAACACTGGGTCGCTGCGGATCACACCATGATCTGGAAGAGAAAAGAGTGAAACGTGTGCAGGATGAACTCTGTGATGCTGAAGTCTGTTTCCCCAATTATTTGTGTTTCCCCTTACCTAATGTGAAAGGAAAAGCTAATTAACACATTACACATTTCAATTCAACCTTTCACATTTCAGCTTTAAAGTTTAGCATTTACTATTAAGCTTTTCCATTTGAACAGTTTAAATTTCCCTTTCCAATTTGAAATGGCCATTTCACAGTATCCAGTTGTCATTTCAATATCCAGTAAACTTTAATGATTTCATTTTTTAAGAAAACATTTAAATATGCCCTGATAATTGTGAGTAGCAATATTACCACCCTGACGTACCACATAACGCCACATGGAATCCTTTCTTCCTGTGGCATTCAAACTTTACAACTCATCTACCTCATGTCAAGAGATGGACAGCAGGAGCGTGGAGTGCTGATGTGGCTCCAGCCACCATTTTAGATATTGGTTTAATCTTTCTCTTTCTCTCTGGACTACTGTCTCTCTGTGGATTACAATCACGACGACTCTCTGACTTACAGGACATTATGTGCAATAATGTGTAATATCATCTACATAATTATGAACATTTCAAATTGACCATATGCAAAGCTATATGCCACTTCACATACAGATCTATATGCAACCCAGCAGGAAAGATCTTTACCCGTTTATAGGTTTTGGAATTGTGTTAATTTTGGATTTATACCATATATATATATACATATATATATATAT
>JAVQJD010015658.1:0-18514 GCA_036023655.1 Nannoperca australis | reverse complement strand
AAAGCAAAGTTTGATGTAAAAAAAATCTTATTTCAAATAGAAATCATTATTTCTAACCTTGTCAATGTCTTGACTCTATTTTCTATTCATTTCACAACGTATGGTGGTGAATAAGTGTGACTTTGACCCCAAACTTTTGAACGGTAGTGTAGTCTTTGCATTCTTTGGAGTGAGTAAAAGTCAAACCTTAGCGCTGAAAAACAGAAGGGAACTGCATTCAACAAAGGAGTAAAGAGAAGAGAGCTAGGGTGTGTGTGTTAGTAATGTCCGGCAAATAAAAAAGAAGCGGTTGCACACAGACTTTTGTCAGAATGCTCCTTTTCTTTTTGGGGTTTTTCAGTGTTTCAGTAAACTCTGGGGACCCTGCTTTCTGATAGATGTGGGTGTGTGCAAGTTCTTTTTGAACTTTCTAGACATTAGTATTAGCTACATGCACCGTAGATCTCTTTTTGTCCATGGCTGAGCTGTAAAGTAAAAGCACGGTTAAACCTTCTGTGTGCAGCACGGGGGACATGAAAAATCGAAGTAGAAAAGCTTCTAACAGATTTTGGCGAGTGAACTCTTGTCAGATGAAAACAAAACTTCCTCTGGTCTCTCCAGGGCGTGGGCGGTGGGGTCCCTGACGCTCCTCTTCCTGCAAAGCGTCACCTGGTCCTCGGGCTTGATGTTCCTGTCTGCTCCGTCCCTCCTCCTGGCTTACCTCTTTTCCTCCCTCAACACCGCCCAGGGCCTCCTCATCACCATACTGCACTGCACCCTCGCCAGAAAGGTCTGTCTGTGTGTTTGTGTCTCACCACGTAACTGCAAGAATCTGTCTGTAGCATCGTCATTTGTGACTAAATAGACATGTGACATGTTTAAATATTGCGTGTAGGGTCAGAAGGACTACGGCCGATGCCTGCGCCTCTCGCAGTGCTGCGTCACGTCCTCCTCCAGCTCTCCGGACTCGGTGAAGGGTGCTGCCCTTCGGTCCAACAGCCGCTACACCAGCAGCCAGAGTCGGAGAGCTACTGCTAACAGACAGGTAAATTACAATACACTGCCCGTCTATGTATCTAGCTCTTTGTGTTTCTCTCTCTCTCTGTGTCTTTGACCTTGTGTGGAATATCTTTCGTTCCAGAGTCGTATCAGGAGGATGTGGAACGACACTGTTCGCAGACAGACTGAATCGTCTTTCATCGCTGCAGACGTCAACAACACCCCTACTCTTAACCGAGGTACAGGTGGTTGTTTTTCTTTTTTTTCTTTTAAATCTCGGCATTGCTTTCTCTGTTGTTCAAGAATGTTACATTTATTTGTCTCCCTCCCTCACTCTCCATCCCCAGCTGCTTTGGGGAACCATTTTCTTACTAATCCAGTGTTGCAGACTCATGCTGGAGCCTCTCCTTATGACACGATGCTGGCCCAGGGATACAATCAACCCTTCACCTCCACAGGTACATTTCATTACAACTTTCTGCGATTCTTCCAAATTCTTTGTGTCTACGTTTTCTACACAGCTTACTTTTTCGCCCCTCTTTATGTTTTTTTTTTTTTTACTGTCATTTTATTTACGTGTACTCACAGCACCTTGCAAATCTCTCATGCCAGAAAAACCTCTCTAGTGACTTAAAACATACTTATCTTATAAAACAGCTTGCAACAACGCGGTTACAGAGATACATTCATGAATAGATATCCAGCAGTAAATCCCTCCAGTTTTTTTTATTAAAAGAAGCATCACCAGAAAGGGAAGTTTAATATGTTCAATTCTGACGTACCTTTTCAAGCAATTTTAACAATTTTCTTCTTTTGACTTTTATGTCTACTTTTATGTGTTTTGCTTGTTGAATAGCGCACGACCTATACAATTATTTTGAGGGCATTACCAATATTCTAAAGAGAATCCTTTAAATGAGGTTATTTTATATGTGTGTAAAATGTACAGAGCAGGACACTTACATTTAAAAAAACTTAAACTTTGTTTCTAAATTACCTCAAACGTACCTTTCACATTACACTTCCACAGGTGTAAGTTTTGTCATTTTTTCTGTTTACAGTGTGAGTGTTTGGAATTAAAAGCTTGTGAACTCTTTTTGTTTTATACCGGTGTGGTGTTCTGTTTTTAGTTTTTGGCCTTGAAATGTTTGTCTTTTAAATGTTTTTTTCCCTCTCTGTCTCTCTGTCTTAACGTGGACCTGTAGGAACCTTCAGAAACAAGCAGAGTATGAGCTCCCTTTTATTGTGCTCACTCGAATCATTGAGCGCCACTTCCTTGTGCACTGTGCTACGATTCATAGACTGTATCTGTGCAATATTTGCACGCACGAATAACTCATAGACCATGAAGACATAACATGCATCTCTTCCATGTGGCGACATAACCGAACATTTCATCAAAGAAAATTGTTAATATCCAAATCTTCTTGGAATAGCTACACCCTCAGTAGGCACATAACCCTAAACTCTGCTCATTCATGCATACGTTCATTTGTGTAGATCTCTTTGTGTCTCTTTTATCCCTGTTTAGTAATTGGCCTCTTCCTGTTTTTTCCAACAGAGGGTGGTGTGTCCCAGAGCCAGGAATCCTGTGGGTTGGACAGTGTGTGTCTCAACGGAGGCTACACCCCCAACACCTTCACCCTGCATGGTCTGGGAACCACACCTGGGTCCCGAGCTGGAGTGGTGGGCAGCACTGACCTTCTGAGGGAGGGAGGAGTTGCGATAGGAGGGGATGACATCTCCCCAGCCCTCCTCACCCCTCACGGGGCCGCAGATCTAAGCAGCGGTGCAGGAATGCATCGTAACCTGTCTGATGCAGCAGCGCTGGAAAAGATGATCATCTCAGAGCTGGTGCAGAGCAACCTGAGGCCCTCAGTCCCCATGCCCGTGCCTCCTGAGCGCTACGGAAGCCTGGCGAGGCCTCACCACCACGACAGGGCGGCTCTCACTCACACTGCCACTTTGACTCGACACGCACAGCCACCCCAGGAGGGCTGGGCTGCCACCATGCAGCCAAACACACGCCACATCGCACAAGAGGGCTGGGCGCATACGAGGCACCACACGCAAGACGCCGAGACACATTCCACGACGCGTGGACCGGATCACGCCACGACGCCCCGCTTACAAGACGGCTGGTCGCACTCACGTGTTCCTGGAGATTCGGAGTCCCGCGAGCTGCTTAAAGACGGGGACAGGTCACAGCTGCAAGGCACGCTGGGTCGCCGCGGGCTCCAAGACAGGCAGCAAGCGCGTCCCCCTGATGTTCAGGCTCGGCCCTACTCCACCCTCAGCCGCACTCCTGGTACTCTGTCCCGCCACCGCAACACAGTTGAGTCGAACGGCGCGACGGACAGAGAGAGAGACAGGGAGCGTTATCGGGACAGGCCCCTGCCGCCTCCTCCGCCCCCTCCCCCACAGGAGTCTGAGCCCCTGTACAAAGCTCTGGAAGAGCCGCTGCTGATGAAACAGAGGGAGGCAGGCGTAGAGACATGGAGAGGCAGCCAGGAAAGAGAGAAGGACGAGACTTTTCTCTTAAAACGAGAGGGAATGATGGATGAATGGAGGGCAGGAACCGAGAGAGGGAGGGACGAGTCTTTTACCTCTCAGAGGAGAGAGGGAGAGATGGATGAATGGAGAGGTGGAATGGAGAGAGGGCGGGAGGAATCTCACCTGCTGGAGAAGAGAGGTGGAAGGATAGAGGTGTGGCGGGGAGGAGCAGAGACGGAGCAGGAAGAGACTTTTATAACTCAGAAGAAAGATTTTGGGGTTGATGAATGGAGAAGCGGGATGGAGAGAGAGAAAGATGAATCCTTGTTTTTGAAGGACAGAGAAGGTTGGAGGGCTGGCATTGAACGAGAGAATGAGAAACAGAAGGATCGAGCCCTGGATGTGTGGAGAGGCGGGATGGATGTAGACAGGGAGGAATCTTTCCTGTTTGAGAGCAATGATGGTGGTCTCGACGCGAGGAAAAGAGGCTCTCTTCGTTACCATGGCGAACGAGAGGATTCTGACAGCTTTGCTCTGCCTTTGACCCCTGACCTCGACCTTGACCCTGACACCTCACCCATCTACGCCCGGGATTCAAACCCCTCCCCGCTCTACCCCGGAGACCGCCGCTCGCCGCCGCTCGGCATCTTCCCCCGAAGTTCTCCCCCAACGAATATCTTCGCTCCTCGAGACACTAACTCTCCTCCAAACAATCTCTATTCCCGCCACTCCCCCCAGGTGTACAGCCGAAGCAGCTCCCCTCCGCGCTTCTACACCCGCACCTCCCCACCGACCCTCTCGTACCCCGACAGCAGCCCCGAAGGGCCAGAAGAGGTCAGTCCCACTGGCCAGCCCCAGCGGCCCGCCCTGGAACTTCCCTACAGCCTGGGTCGACCACCGCTGGGTCCTCGGCCCAATCACCTGCAGACCTTCTACCAGCCGCCGCCGCTGGCATCCAACGGAGAAGCAGTGTACTCAGCAGAGCCCGCCTCCGAGGGAGACGACGGACAGATGCAGCGGGTGACGAGCCTGTGACTAGGGCGGTGGTGATTGGGGCATAGAAACCAGGCAGGAGGAGGAAGATGGTGATAACATCAAATAAGGATGATCTAACTGATGGAAATGATATATGATGACACTGTTGAGGATACTGATGATAGATAATGAAGGTAATGATGATGACAATGATGGCTCCTCCCTGCTTCTATCTCCCGATCACCACGAGACTTCCCCCTTTTCATGTTTTGTTACTTTTCTATGACTGTGATCCATTTATAACTCTTCCTCCTCTTCCTCTCCCTCGTCTCTCTTTCCTGAAACCCTGCTGTGTCGACCCATTTCATCGGTGCTTATCTTTATTTGCCCATTGTCTAAGTTTCTATGGGTTCTTCGGCTGGGTGTTTTCCCTCCCTGTAGCAAGCAAGCAGTGTGTCAAAGAAGCACTTGTGTGTTGCCAAAAAATCCTTTCAAAGAACATGTGCATGACTTTATATTGGCTTTACAAGGCTACATACCGTAGGAGGAAAGTGCTGACGTGTGTGTGTGAGCATACGTGCGAGTGTCTGTGTGTGTGTGTGTGTGTGTGTGTAGCTTGATGAGCATGCGTGTGTGTAAGGATGTGTGTGTGTGTGTGTGTGTGTGTGTGTGTGTGTGTGTGTGTGTGTGTGTGAGTGCGTGCCTGTATATACATCATTCTTGTATAATTAATGTATCACAGTGAAGCATTTTATCAATCTCAACTGGGGGGCCTCTTACACACACACCCCCTCCGACTGATTTTGAACTCTTGACCAATCCCATTTTCACTTCAAGACCAAAACCTCCGCCCCCCCTCCCTCTCCTTCCACCTGCCACAAACTGTTGGTGATGGAACTCGTTGCCATGGAATTTGTCATAGCAACAGAACTCTTGACTCGAGAGCCAGAGATCATATGAAACCTCAGAACTTTTCTGCAACCCCCTGAGATCCTTGTACATATCGACCTCAAGTGTTCTGATTGTCTTGTATTGCTATTGAAGTTCAAGTAAACATGTGAAATAAATGTTCCTGTCTTTCTCTTTGTGTGGATGTACAGAGAGATGAAGGGTTCCAGGAAATAGAGTAAGATACCCACCGTGGGAAAGGAGGGGGAGGAGAGGCTGATGACACACATAATGGAGAAAAAAACTAAAGTATATAGTATATTTACTTACTGTACTTAAATACTTGAATACTTCCATTTTTGCTACATTATACTTCTATTCCATGACACTTTGTTTCAAGGATAAATTGTACTTTATCAGCTTCAACTGACTGGCACAACAATCATATTGTTGCGCACGCTACCTGCTCAGCACCTAAGTGCAGACAAATAAAGTTAGCAACAAGCTTGTGAACATAATCTTTTTCTCAGGTAGTCAGTGGAGACCAAAAATAGAGCCCAAAAGGTGAATATTTAACTTACATTTATCAGGTGGCCAGAAACGCGACCCCAAATTTATGCAATTTTTTCTTTGTGTTAGTAAATAGACAACTACAAACTTGTTTGCCATAATTACTTTATATGGTGTGCTATATGGTAATCTTGGGTTAAAGGCTTTGCCCCAAAGTGGCCAGGTATCTATTAATTACTATTAATTAATTTATGCAATTTGGGGATTTTTAATAATGAGTTTTAAACTTCAGGATCTACTATAATTAAATTTAAAAAGTATTCTATAACATGCAAACCTTTAATTCTCAAAACATGTACGCAGTGTTAGTATTTTAGAAAAGAATGTCACAAATTGAACTTACAAAGACAATGATTTTCTTCAAAATCAAATTTTTCTTTATTGATCTTTGTGGTCTTGGACTGGTAAGTAGTCTAGCAACATACATTAGCGTTATTTTAAAAAAAGTCTGAGAACTAGTGGCGTCCGTATATTTCAAACATGGATTATATGTATTGTGTAGACATTGTCAAAGTCATTCTGCCATTAATAAACTAAGTATACAACACACAGTAGGACGCACACATCCTACCACATCTAAATGGTACAAAACATTAGGGAAAATGAGTTGCTTTCTCGCTATTTGTGCTTTCATTCAACACCATTACATTCACTGGGTTTATGTAAAAAAGCTACAACATAAAAGCTACAACATATAGCACATGTATTTGTATAAAATATATTACATTCTATGTACCAAATCATTACAAAGTGGTAATTAATAATACTAACATGGAAATCAAAAAGTGCTTTAACAATATCATTCGAGTTGTACAAAATCTGTATATATTTACAGATGACGTATAGAGTGGTAGTGGTTGCTGTGTGTTCAGGATTCAGTCATCTCATCTCACAGATAAGTATCACATGTGAAGTTAAGGTCAGCCACACGGACAAAGGGTTGAGTACTCAGGCTGCTAACGCAACACTCCAGCTGAGCAGCCGGTATCGTCTTCTGCACCCCTCGTCCTTTCTCTCAGTTCATATGTTTCTCACAAACTGTACTTTCCCTCTCTCGCACACACTCTGTCTGAACACTGAGGTATGTGGTTTGACTTCACAGGAAATGGTCTCACATTCTTCAAATCTCTATGTCTATCCAAACCAGACTACAGGCAGCAGGTGGATGTTGGTACACCAGGGGTTGGTGGAGGTGAGGTTTAGCAGACAGTATGGTGGTGGGACAAGGGGCTGTCCAGGGTCTCGGTTGGAGACAGATCTGAGTTTGAGCTTTTAAACATGGACGAGATGTGGAAGGCCTGGGGAACACACAAACACAAAGCCCAACCTTGAGATTTTAACAGATGCTGACACGTGGACATGCACTTATGCACAAAAACATCCAGGCAAGGGATACTGACCACCCAGTAAGCAGTGAGGGCTCCCTGTATGTAGCCTGTTAGCACGTCGGACGGGTGGTGCCTGAAGTCTGAGATGCGGGTCAGACCAGTGTAGACTGCCAAGAGAACCAGGAAGAACTGCAGCGCCGGCTTCAGCAGCCGAGCCCCACGCCATGTCAACCGCGCCTGCAGGTAAAACTACATGAGAAAAATGAACATGGTGTTATTTTGTGCATAGAACAATAGGGTCATCACCTGTTATCATAAATAATCACCAAGATGTTTATAACGCTATTCATTAATGGGTAATTTTGAATATTTAGAGAAACTCTATCCTGCAGACTTGTGTAAGAATAGCCCCACAAACACTAACACAAGTGCATTGCATGGCTGCGCTGTAGTAACATAAAGAAGGACAACAGTTGAAGAAAGTAATCATGAACAAAGAAACCAAGATTTATGCACACACGTACATATGCAGCCAGTTGCATAGATGCACCTATAAATGCAGGTCCTTGCAAACACACACAAACACATACACAATAGAGGAGAGCAGTGAGGCGAGGTCACACTCCTCCCACAGCAGAACAAAGCTGTCTCTGTTTGTCCTATTTCTCCTTTCAGCCCTTCTCTTTCTCCCTCTTCTCTTTCATTCTCTCTCTTTCTGCTGCTAACTGGGCTGATGATGGGTCCCTGTTTCATTTATTCACTCTCTGCATTTTGTAGAGCGATGGTAATTGGAAATTGGAGAGATAGTGAAAATGTGTTTGCCAGCGTTTGTGAATGTGTGTTTGTGTGTGTGTGTGTGTGTGTGTGTGAGAGAGAGAAAATGTGTGAAAAAGAGTGTAATAGATAGATAGAAATACTCACCGCTAAATAGAGCATTGTGTACATCGCAAAGGAAGCATGACCAGAGAAGAAGGACTTCCTAAAAAGTTGGAGAAGTATTATAATATATATAATTTAGAATAACATTACATAAGACCCATGCACACACACACACACACACACACGCACAGTTACACACCTGGCCTCCTCCTCCAACCGGTGGTCAGTCTGGTGGCAGTTCACTGTTGCGACGTATGTTCCAGGTGTGCAGTTGAGCGACGCATAGGTGACACCACACACTGACAGGAAGTGTGGTCGCAGCCGCCCAACACTCAGCTTGGCCATGTTGGTCAGTGATTGGCCGACACAGCAGCCGAACAGGAAACAGCCCAGCTCTTTGTACAGGCAGGACACATACAGGTTCCTGACAAAGGCCTTGGAGCTGACGCCTCTGAAACGAACCCGGTAACACTCGCCAAGTGCAATCTGGAGGTGAACACGTAGTCAGAACCGTCATATTGAATTCCACTCATGCTCCTCACAAGCTAGGACACGGTGTAAAAGGAATAATGGACTGATTGCTATCACAGGGTTGATCAGGACAATGAGTACTCACAGTAAGGCCAGTAATGATGATGCCACCAGTGATGAGTAATTCGTCTGGTATGGCTTCTCGGTGCCGATAAGGATAGGTGATGCTGGGGTCCCCGCAAATGAAGCCCCTTCTGTAAGGACTCACTGCCTTCAGCTCACACGCAAAGAAAGGGATGGAAGCTGCAGCGGAGGAGGAGGAAGAGGGAGGTAAATGGAATTTGACCAAAAGGATATCATTTAATATCAACAACAATCCCCAGTGGGAGTATCAAGATTCCACTCTGTGAGAGGTGAGATGGGAAACTAGAGATGATGTGTAGGAGGAGAAAAGAGGAGCAGAGGAGGAAAAGAGGACGGGAAGGGGCTCTAGGGAGGAATCTGCAACCTAAAACACGCATGTCAGACATATACTGTATGTCACACATACATACAGACAAGGCCTGGGTATCCTTATTTCCAACCTTAGTGTCAAAATAACGATTCTTTACAAAAACCAAAATTATCATTTTTTCAATAATCAACCTTAAACAGATGTTTATCTTCAGTACGCGTGGCTCTGGGGTTTGCAAAGTCTGCTGGTCCACTGCTTTGGTCCAGATTGAAATATCTCAGCAACTATCGGATAGATAGATAGCCATAAGATTTGCACAGACTTTCATGCTCGCCAGAGAATGAATCCTACAGACTTTGGTGATCCCCTGGCTTTCACTGGTGGTTTTGAGTTGGTCTCAGCACATATTGGATGGATTTCCACGAAAGAACACATCTCACAGAGCTGCTAACATGTAGACTGTAGACTCTTGTTAAATTTTAAATGGTGTCTAAATACAAGCGACCGTGCAAGAAAACATACTGTTAATCTGTTGAAATAAAGAAGAGTAAGGGTCTGAGCAAGCATTGTTTATGTCAGCTTTTGGTATGTGACAGTTTTTGTACCCCAAAAGCACTGATGTTCAATTACACCATAGAACCATATTGCACCAGTGCAGATATGAGGGCTCTTTGTTCCTGTCACACACCAAGAGACACACATTAAGTATGACTTTGATCGCAGATGAAAGAAATGAGGTCTAAAATTATAAATAACAGAAATTCACGGCTATAATAAAACTGACAGGGAGTATGATATGGGGAGACTGAGTTAGGGAGAGAAGGTCAAATGAGGAATAGTTTTACAAAAAAATAAGTGTGGGAACCCTGAGTTTTTCTCTGGAGAACCTAATAAGTTAGACAACCATTAGGAATGTGAGGGTCTGGAAATAGAAGAGTAAAGCAGGCAGGGCTCAAGAGAGACCCAGTTTCAACTGCGCATGTGTGTGTGTGTGTGTGCGTGCGTCTGTTGATGAGGAGAGAAAGGGGGGTTGTTTGTGACTTCAGTTCAACTCTTCCCTACAAAACAAAGAGCAAATGCCGCAGCAGACCAGAGCCAGAACCAGCCTAACACTGTCTCTGTTTGTCTCTGGGTGTCCTTCCCTCTCTCTCTCTCTCTCTCTCTCTCTCTCTCTCTCTCTCTCTCTCTCTCTCTCTGCAGGCATGTGTGTCTTGCATGCCTGCACACACACACTGGAGAAAGGAGAGAGAGAGAGAGAGAAACAGATACTTCTTGCATGGTTCCCTCCCTTCATTGCACATGCTCCATCTGTTGTTAGCATAGACCACCTCTCCATCCAGCCTTTTCCAATTAGCCAACATTACATAACCGCCCTCGTGTCAAATACAGGGTCCATGAGACTGGAGATCAACAATTACACTCATGTGCACAGACAAACCCACACACGTACATACATAATTGTGCATTTATTTATTTATTTATAACAAATACAATTCCCCCCGGCCCGGCTCTACCCTGAGAACTGGAGGTTGTCATGGAAACTGTAGAATTCCCTGGGCAATGCACGAACCAGCTGGCACGGAGAGCTCGAGAGCTCGAGAGCTCGAGAGCTCGAGAGCGCGCATGAATGGAAGCAAGAGAGCCAGGGATACATGTAGATGCAGAGAGAACTTTAAAAACTTTCTTTCTTTTATTCCTCTTTTTATGTCTTGATCTTTCCTCTTCCTACTTGCAAACTGCAATCATATATTCTGCATGCCCACTCTGCCTGAATGTAGCCACTGACTGTCTTCGTCAACTAAATAAAAAAGGATGAATCCAAAGCAGAATAGATGCAACATGGCTGAAGTTAACCCTCACCAGAGATACCTGAAATAGGAAGGAATAACAACTTTAAAGAGAATTCACCTGTAGTCTAGTGTCTACTAACCTGCTGATCATTTTCTCAATTAATCCATTGATCATGTGGTCCATAAAATGCCAACAAATGATGAAAAAAATCACAATTAAATAACACTTAAAGACTAAAGATGTTCACATTTATAATCACATAAGCCAATAAAGGTGCAAATCCTCACAGCTGAGAAGCTGGAACCAGAGAATATTTCACATATTTCGCTTCAAAAACGACCTAAACAGTTAATTGATTTCTGCAATCAACTTACTGATTTTCAACTATTTGTCACAGCTCTAAAAAAAAACCCAGCCATAATGATAAACATGAGTAAAAGAGACCTACTTTGTAGGGTTACATCAGTGTAGATTCAATATTGGTTTACCGATTGAAGTATTTGTATTGCCTGCATATGCATACTCATGTAGCTTGCGGATGGATGGACATAATAACGGAAACACCTTACAAGTCCAGTGCAAACAATCGCCTAACACCTCATGTTCTCAACACTGAACATAGAGTTCTATCAGCTTCTCTTTAATATAATGATAAACAACCATAAACTTACAGATATACAGTTACAGTTATAATGGCACTATTTTATTGGAATGAAAGATTTTATAGGCCTACGGGTGCTTTTGTGATACTTTCATCAACAACGCACTACATATACACACTAAGCATTCAACAAGTGAAAGAACAGAGTTAGTTAGTACGTTTTTTTTGGGGCTGTGGGTTATGATATATGTCGATATTTACCAAGGAAGAGGCAGAAGAGGTCTAAGCCGACCAGAAGTTTTCTTTTGGATAAAGCCGGTCCAGTTATCTCTGTGAGTTTCTTCCCAGTGCCGTTCTCCATCCCCATCTCTGCTGCGGCCCGGCTGCTCTTGTTGTCCGTTAGTTTAAGCTGGAGCTCCGCGCTGGAGACGGGCACACCGGCGCTCTGCGTCCCAAAGTTATCCAACATGACGACTGGCTCGGAGCAAAACACTTGTTGGCATCGGAGACTTGGGAGCGCCCTTGAACCACTCGTGTGCAGAGCTGCAGGGAGACTGTGAGCACGTCCACGAGTCGCCTCGGTATTTAATGTGCTCCCCGCGGCACGTGCTGCTTCGCTGTCAAAGTAAGGTGTCTTGTTTACGCATTTTCTATTTCGCCAGAGTCTGCAGGGCTCGCCCCGACTCGTTGCAGGGAGCCCGTCACCCTGAAGCACCACGGTGGAGCTGGTTGCGAAACAAACTCTTAGGGGTATAATCTCTCTCTCTCTCTCTCTCTCTCTCTCTCTCTCTCTCTCTCTCTCTCTCTCTCAAACTCTGGAAGTGTGATTCGGAAGTAATTATAATTCCCACGATCTCGCACAGAGCGACAAATGCTTCAGATATGTATGTGGCTGATCTTGTGCTGCAATCTGCCCATGAAGTGGTGCATCACCATGTTTCACCTTCGTTTCTTGTTGTCCCACTTACAATTAGCCTAAACAAAAGTATTTATAGGCCTGAATGTTGAGAAACTCAAGGATTTGACTGTAGCACATGTCTCTATCTTCTATCTAACAAATTGTCATAAATCCAATTAGTCGGAGGGATTTCTCACAATGTGGCAACTGAAAAGTTTTTCTCACTAATGGCTTTTAACTAAGCTAAATGTTTTGGTAAATTAGGTATTAACCATTAAAGGAATTGTTCAACATCTCTTGCTGAGAGTTTGGTGAAGCAACAGCCAGCAGCCACTTAGCTTAGCATAGCTTAGCATAAAGACTGGAAATTGGGAAACAGCTAGCATGGCTCCGTCCACATGAAACAACATCTGCCTATCAATACATCTAAAACTCTATTAGCCGGCACATTGTTTCTGATTGGGTTTTTTTTTGTTTTGTTTTGTTATTGTACTGAATTGAATTTACAATTTAAGTGTAATTTAACAATCTTACCCTGGACTAAGCTGTGTGTTGGACTATTTCTTGACTGGACGCAGTGACTTCCTGGAGTCTCGACTGGTTGCCAGCAACTTAACCGTGGCAGCGCCCAGTCAAGACATAATAAAGCTATTAATTACAAATTATAATCTCCTGTAGTAAAAGTAACCTGAGGGAAAACAAATATACGTTAGACTGGATTTGTTGTATAATTTCTTCATGATTGCCATTACCCCCTCAAAAAAGGTAGAGTATCAAACTACTGAAATTATACTGGGATTAAAGCATTTTGACCGATCCAAGAATGTTCAAATGTTTTTAATTACATATTTTACTTACACTAATATTAACATTTACAGTGTATATCCTTCTTTCTTCTTTTTTTTTTACCACCACTTTATTTTAGGGACATGAACTAAAATTTGCATTAGGAAACAGTAAGCGCCAATTAGTCGCAGTCCTGTTCTGTTTTATTGCACACTGTTCTGCCACCTGATCACCTAGTTACTAGGAAGTGAAAGTGAACTTGGGATTGGGATCAACATGTTGTTAACAATGGAGGGAGCTCATTGTGGCCTTAAGTCCTACAAGGGATGAGAAACAATGAAGCAAGTATTATTAGTTTTTGGCATGAAGCAGTTTTTAGGAAACTATATCCTGTACACAAACTGACACTGTAATATGACCCTGTGAGACAACCCAGCTTCTTTTCTTTCTTTCTTTTCCTTTCTCTTCTTTTCTTTGGAAGTGAAGTCTGGGAGTGGTTGATTGGGAGTAATGGATCAAGATAATATTGTTTATGTTTTCATCAACAACGTGGGAAATGTGACACAATACTTTCCTCTCACTAATGAAAATGTCATGTATATGACAAGTTCTTTTATTTAGGTAGTAGTAAACAAAGAGTATGGAAATACTTTGTCATATAACTCTATATTCAGAGTGGGGAAGTCTGTGTGTGCCCATTATTATTAACAATAATAATGAAAATAATAATAACCTTTATTTATAAAACACTTTTCTCAACCCACATTACACAGTGTTTCACACGAGGTCACAACAAGCAGATAATCAGCAAAACAATACCAAATCAAACAAATAAAACCAGCAAAAGGGCAGCCAGTAAAATTCCAGCAAAATATGGAAAAGCTGACTTTGTGATAATTCTGATCTAAGAATCAGACCATGAAATCAGAATCAAAACCTGACTCAAAATGTTCTTTCCTATGTGTTTATATACCTGTTTGGGCATGGAAAAAATATTTGAACTTCATTTCTTTAAACATCAAGGAGTTTTTCAAACTCAGGTGGACAGCATGCATTAGAGGTTTTAACTGAAGAAATATGTATCTAGCAAACCAATGGATAAAATCATACATCATGTGAAAACTATAAAATAACATATATAATAATTAAATTCTGTTAAGCCAATGTGTTCCCATATTTTAATATTTTTACATATTCTATACTGTTCAATGCAATGCAACGGTGAACCTTTCTCCTGACTCATAAATATTGTTCATGGCTCTCCAACTAGCTCTTTTTCCAGATGTAATTCATAAGTATTTTCTTTTTACCTTTACTGACTTGTAAATCAGTTCACCAGCTAAACCTTGTTTTTTTGGGGCAGCCCTTCATCATCACTGCCACTAGCATCAAGATCAGGCAAGATATCCCTGAGCTGGTCAGCATTTCTTGTCGCCCGTCGGCCATCTTCGTTTTGAAAAATGTGTGTTGTACTTACAACATCTGGCCAGTGGGTGGCAGCGTATGGGATGATGGACTTTTGTCCACTGTGGTGGCTCATGTGCAACTATACCATCCAAACCCATACTTATACAAGGGAATGAGTAGCTGTCCACTGTAGTGACCACAACAGAACAAAAACAGAGTCACATGTGGCCCTAATCCTCTTCCATACTCTCCAATAAAAGTATGTTTGAAGAAATTATTTGAAATACCTGATGACCTGATTTCCTCAGCAAGGAAGAACACAGTGGAGTTGTAGTTGCAGCAGAACATTTAGGACAGATGGGTTCTCTGCTGTAGGGGGCAGCAAAAGCACTGCCACTGGAGGTTTCACATGTCTCATCGGCTCATGGTCAGCAACTTTTGTTTCATTTCTGTACGTAGAGGAAAATAGAGAGCATGAGTGGAGAGAGAGAGAGAGAGAGAGAGAGAGTACTTGTACATTTGTAAGTGTGAAGTGAAAACAGAGACAGTGATTTCCCTGTGAGAAAGCCCAGCACACCCCCGTGGTGTTTTTTCTTCAAACAGGTAAGTACGTAACCCTGACCACAGAAAATCCCTATCCCTATCACTATGGATATGAAAACTGTGCCTGTGTGTGTGTGTGTGTGTGTGTGTGTGTGCAAATGCAGTAATTGATTGTCTTAAATGAGCCATTTCAAAACATGACGTCACTTCTGTTCAACTCTCTGCTATTTCATCATTTTCAGTAAATAAAATCTAGCTGCCGGCCTTTTATGGTACGATTACAATCCTCCATGTGACACATTACAGCACTCACTGAGTAATGCTGTACGTCACTTCCTCTGATGAAAGGTGAAAAGCAGAGGCCTGGGAGAACGCTTGTCTTTCACTTTTTCAGCTTGATAAACTACATCAGAAGTCCAATAGGCTATGTAAGTCATCCATACAGACAACCCAATTATTACACACACTCAATCATTTAGGATTTAGCCATATAAAGTGAAAACATGTCCAGACAGTCAGGTTTCTGCATGGGTTTTGAGCGGGATTAAGCTTACTTAACAAACATGGAAACTTTTGAGGAATGTGTGTGTGTGTTTGTGTGTGTGCGCGTGTGTGTGTGTTTGTGAGACAGTGGGTGTGGCTGTTCCTGATTGTGTGCTTGTGTTTGCACAAATGTGGTTAGTTTCATTAGGGAACAGAAGACATGGGTTTTTGCCCTGCAAGAGCATATGACCTTCTACAAACTGGATGTCATAAGTATAATACTACATTTTTCTCTGTTTCATGCTGACTTCCCCATCACTCCCCCACATAAAGAGTCCCCACATTTTTCCCCAAAACTGCCTTTTCTCAGTTGTCATTCCTCATGATATTTGAATTACTGAAGCACTTTGATTTGTTCTCTCTTTTTGCAATTTGCACGACACAAGGTCAGATAATGTTACATGGGAACACTAAATGCAGTGAAAGAAGTCAGATGCACCTGTATATTAAAATATCAAAAACAATTTGTGGGGTTTAAAGACCTGCAAGGGTTCCTGACCCAGCCAAGACTCTCTAAGAAGATGAAACTCCCCAAAAAAATCACAGCACAGGAGGGGAAAACATAAACATGAAGAGAGACAGTAGCCATACTCTAGTAGGGAAAGTAGAAATGGAGATTCGAGATGATCAAATTGCTATGGACTTATTTTGTAAAATTATAAAATTATAAATATTGTACTTCTAATACTGTGCAGTATCAGAAACATTATGTTGTAAATGTCCTCAGTTACCTTCCATCTCTTGACATCTCTCGCTAGAATACATTTAAATTGTACATTTCAATAAACCATTTAATATGCATTAAATATATTACATAAGAACAAATACTGTATTATGTAAACTAACGTAGTCATGCATTAACATTAGCAATATTTACATCATCATCATTAGTATTGTTGTAGGTGTTTCTTTGACATCAAAATCGGTGAGTTTCATCATTTAATGTTTTATGAATCCTTTTTTTTGCATTGGGCAAAAATGACACGTTTTTATGTCCTGCTCAGTCTGATCCATTACAGGCAAATGTTTTTTTCAGGACCGATCCTTTACTTTCAATGTTATTCTTACATGTTTTGTTTATTAGCACATTAAATAATGCACATTCCTCAATACATTTTGAGTATCAATGCATGTATTGATTGTATAGATACATGATACAATAATTACTTCCAAAGATTTCAACAAAATCGCAAAAATGACTGTAAAATTTACAGCACAGTAATGCATGTACTGTTTTGATATATGCTGATGACGTTAGTATCAGCTTTGGCATGTTTAGCTTTCTCAGCAGTTTGGTTAACTGACAGCTTAAACACATCTGTAATCCTTTGCAAGGTCACTTCCCGTATTGTGTCTGACTTTATATAACCGTGCACTTCCCTTCCAGGAACAACCTAAAACATTCCCTAAATATTTCTTCCTTTTCAATCTGATCAGCTGATCATGTTTTGATCAGCCTGGAGCATTTGAGTGTGATTACCATAACTCCCAGTGTGCACACTTCCTCACCAGTAATAGACGGATGATCAATTTATGACTTATGACCGTCACGGTTTTGTAAGATCATAAGTCACTTATGATCTTACAAAACTGTGAAAAGAAGTACAGCATCAGCTTTGCTGACCTGGAAGACACCTATAGACTCAATATGCATTGATTCACCTTTGTATTTACAGCTTAAATCTTATCAGCAATCTCACTCACTGCACGCTGCCTGCACTGACCCAAACACTAATTAGCAAGACAAAGAGCCTATAGCTATGCTAGCTGCTCTGTGGGGCTGTATTCAAGCCCAGATATGCTTTGAGCTAAATGCTGATGTCAGCATCTTAACATGCTCACAATGACAAACATGCAGATGTTTTGCAGGTGTTATGTTTACCATGTTCACCTTAGTTAGCATCCTAACATTAGCTAATTAGCACCAAAACACGAAGTACATGGGAATGTCTGATGGCTGATGGGAATGTCATTAGTTTTACAGGTATTTGGTCATAAAACAAAGTATTTGGGAATTAAATTTTTGGCCTGATGATGGCATTAGATAAAGGGGAAAACCAAAGTCATGAAAATTCATCATCTGGCAACAACGAATGTCTGTACAAGGTTTTGTGCCGATATATGTTGAGATTTTTAACTGGATAAGTGTAAACTTTGACCTGTTGTTGGCACTGCAGAAAAGCTAGGGAATCCACAAAGTCACAAGAACTCATCCTCTTCAGATCTAAAATGTCAGTATCAAATTTTATGGAAATCCATCAGATAGCTTCAGTCTGGACCAAATTGGTGGACCGCCATACAGACACAACATTGACATCTCAGAGCTACGCCACTAGTATGGGGAAAATGTGTTACATTACAACAGACTGTGATGAGAATCATTTAACAACGTTACCATGACTGCCTATGTCTACACTTTGCTTTCCAGATTACCTCAGGAGGTGTTAAATTATTCTTTACAATCAGAAACATAGAGGCCAATAAACTCCATTCAGGGGATAGCGACACATTGTCTTTTACATTTAAACAAACAATTGACTGTTAAATATCCCAGTGCAACTTATAGCGATGTACAAATGTATGTGTATGTGTCACGCGCTCAGTCCTATAACTGTAACTACTACTACTTTTTGTGTTCATGATGGGCATTCAAGTGAATTGTAAAAACAGAAACAGAATCTGCTTACTCAAGAAATTTCCAAAACATACATTACATTTAGACATTTAGCAGACGCTTTTATCCAAAGCGACTTCCAAATAAGAGCTTTACATAAAGTGCATAGAACCATGGACGAAAACAACAAGATGTTGTATCAAATAATATGAGTGCTGGTGATGAATCACAAGTGCTATAGGTAAGTACATCGCTGCCAGTGGCAAAATCGAAAAGAGCATTAAATCTAGAAACA
>JAVQJD010015656.1:0-10993 GCA_036023655.1 Nannoperca australis | reverse complement strand
CTGCGTTACCGTTTGACAGGTGTACCGCCCCAGTCAAACTCCCCACCTGCCACTGTCCCCGGAGCGGGTCGCGCCCGGCGCGGGGCCGGGCGCTTGACGCCAGAAGCGAGAGCCCGCTTCTGGCGTCAAGACGAACAACAAATGGTGAAATATGAGGTTGCTAGAAAGTGAAAGTGAAACGCTCCGTTTCTTAACTGTTCATGTGCGTCTTTTGCTTTACTGGATGACAGAGCTGAAGAAGGTGTCTGCTTTATTACACCTTACCTGCATTGACACGGCGTGAACTTGAATAGTTTCTGGTTGAGAAAACAGCTGCGGGTCTGCGACACGCAGGCTGAACTCACCAGTCCTGCAGAAACAAAAGAGAGAGGACGTTTTTAAAATCACTCAAAAGTAGAAAATTATTATTGAAGTAAAAGAGGTTAAAGTTTGTTCCCTCACTTTCTTTCCTGGACTCACTTTGAGTGAACATGACCTAAAGGCAGCCTTCAGTTAGCCCTGGAGGATTCTGGGAAAGTGAGTCCTGTGAGGCTAAGCTAGTGTGTGTAGTCATTAGACCCAATCACCTCAGTGATAGCAACCTCACACACCTGCTCACACACACTCATCATCACCAGTATCTCCTCTCACCGCGCCGTCTGAGCATCATCAAAGACCAGGCTTATTACCCACAACTCCCTGGGGCTGCGGCTGGGACTCGGCCAACTGAAGGTCAAATGACTGTTTATGACTTCAAGCTGAACCATATGAAGGGTTTTACAAAGCTACTGCCGCTTGTTTGTTTTAATAAACTCAAATAATTTCTGTAAATTCATGAGTTAAAGATAGAGCTCCTTTATTTAGCGGTGGGTTATCTCACCTGATAACATCACAGTCAAGTGAGACGCCACAAAAAAACCTTAATTAAAATGAAAGGATGGAGGTTATCTGGCATGCAGAATATTTTGAAGAGCGTTCTTCAACAGGCAGTGGCTCAAACCTCCCACCCTGCCCTCCAGAAATCCCCACGAGCAGCCGCGCAGCTGCTGTTTTGCAGAGTTCACACACGTAAAATGTTTCTTTCTTGTGGCTTCTTCAAAGTGAATGTTGCTTGGGTTTCTTCAGTCGGGCCCTCGGGGCTCTGGTATCGACATGAATGACTTAGCCCTCTGACTATGCTACAAAAAAATCTAAAAGTTAAAGTTAATAATAGCGACTTGTGGCAGAGGCTCTGGCTCAGGGGCCCCCCTGAGGCCTTAGGGCCCCTGTTCCCTTGTGGACCCGACTCTTATTCCAACCTATAATAACACATCATTCTTTATTTGTTGAATAACTTGAATCTGCACAGTAACAATGTAATGTAGTAAAAATATAAGAAAATGGAAAGTACAAGTCTGGAATTATTATTATTATTATTATTACTACTATTATTACTATTATTGATGTTGTTTAACCAGAAACCTGGAGAGGTTGAGTGGTTGCAGGACAAACATGTGTCTCTGTACGGATCCTTTCCATAATGTTGTTGGACATTTAGACTCTTTTGATAAGTATTAATCATTTCAGGGCCCGGGTTACATCAAAAATCCCAGAGTTTCTCTTTAAGTACAGTGGTGAGTTACATCTGTGTGCTACAGACATGGTCTCCTGTGCAGCTGGAACACTGCAGCTGCTCTCCTTCACACAACGCAGCCTCGAACGATGATAAAACTCTTTCTGAATTACAAGTTCTGGCAGAAGAAGTTGAGATTTGTCACAGCTTTACAGCATTTGTTATGGTTAGAATAATTGTGTCCCATTAAAGATGTATTGGACAGCTTATTAAAGTAACATAAGAAATGTATTTCTGTGGGAAAGGAACACCATAGCACTTGTAAATCTCCCTTTTTATGCGCAGGTTATAATTGTGACTGGTATATTTGTTGGATTCATTATAAATGAAAGATGGATTCTTGAGACAGAAGTGGAGCGTTGGATCCGTGTGCTTGTATGTGTGTAGAAATGCATGTCAGTGGTACTTTAAGACACACAATCTGAGTCTGTGTGTTGACACCTGACATGTTCTGCTGAGGCGGTAATGAGTGAAAATGCCTTCTTTTCAAAGAATGTAATTCTTTTAGTTCATCTTCGGCAGCCCACCACATGTCAGGCTTGTGTCTTATATCCACAGAGACTGGTCGTGTGCGAGCTGGCACAGCTGTTTTTTACTCAGTAACATTCAGACATTTGTTTTTCTTTGTTGGACACATGGAGACTTAAGGGAATCAAACCTGAGAGCATTTGTCTGTGGCCTTTATCCCCCACTCCAAATCATTTGAAAATATGGCTGTAATATGCAGGTTTAATCCCGTTTGGGACTTAATGTTTTACTGTCTCCATTAATCTAATGGCTGAAAACTGGGCAGCGGACCATATTTTGTTAATTCTCTGGCATGCTGCCATTGTAGACCAGACGAGCTGAGTCAGGATTGACTAATGTGTTAAATATGCCGATTCTGATTGGCCGAACGGACACTGGAGCCCAATGTCACTGAGACTTGTGGCAGGAAAAGGCCTGCAGTGAGGAAGACTGGCTCTAAAGAGGCTGCGTGTGTTCCTTCTGTACATATCCGCAGCATCGTTGATCTCTGGCACAGGAAACATGTGCAATATATGCAAATATGTCTCCGGTCCATGTGTAGCTCAATGCAAATGAACTCTCCAACCAGGAAGCTGTGTAAACCGGACGATGACCTCAAATCAATGTGAAGACATTACCACTGAGGTTTTAGAAGCTTTTAAATATCAGGATGTGCCACCAGGTATCAATCATGGACCCTGAAACTCAGCTCACCAACAGCTGGTTTCAAATCAGATCAGACGTTATTCTCATTTTGTTCACACCAGGGTTTCCAGTTTCCAGGAGATCCAAAAAAATATAGCAGAGTTTTCTATTCAAAACTGTGCAGTGTCCATGAAAAAGACTTAAAAACTGCACAGTTATAAAAAGAAAGTGTATTATTGTTTCAATGTTTGTTTGTTTTAAATAAAAAATTAGGATTTTCCTCCTTACAACAGGATCCACCTCCTTAACAGATCCACTTACCTGGATTTGTCTTTTTGGTGTCTGAACCGGACCAGGCCAGTCCTCAGATCCGCCCAGGTGAAGGTGTCCTGCCGGGTAAGTTCTCGACCCGACTGGCCTCCCCTCTCCCCCCCGTCCTCCCCTCTGAACAGCAACAGCTGCCCGTTGCTCGGGAGCTGACCGAGCTGGAAGATCAGCCGCTCCGATGGACCGTCGGGGTCCTTCACCTGCAGCAGGGTGGGGGGCAGCGGGGCGACGCCTCCGAGGGGGACCAGGAGGGAGCCGCTGACCTGGAGGACGGGGGCCTGGGAGTTCACTGAGAGCAGGAGGGGGGAAACTAATGAGCTTTGGTGAACACATTAATGCAGAGAAGTCTGGTCCACGTAGCCAGGAAGCAGATTTTAACCAACAGAGGTTATGAAGTTTTATCAGAATCATAATTACAACTTAATAACAAAGTGTAAATCTATGGTTTTATAAAGGAGAAATACTGAGAACAACAGCACATTTCCCTGCAAACGTTTTTGTGATTAAAATAAAACATTTAAGTGAACAAATAGACACTGAACAAAGCTAAAAACTAAAATGAGCAGGTCTCATAACTCATTAGTTATAATAATAATACCCTTTATAGGATTAGTCTAATGAATACATCTGAATGCATTTTAAAGCTTATTTAAGGCTGTGATCAGACACACAGTCTTATCAGAGGGTGAGTGGGTGTAAAGGGATGAGAGGAGGTTATGAAATGAAGTGTGTGTGTGTGTGTGTGTGTGTGTGAGAAATGCGAGCCTTGGCGTGGCATTTCAGAAGTTGCTTTTGATTGGAAGTGACTTTTGTTAGGGAACTTTTTAAAGATCAGCTCTTTTGTGATCTCATTATATCTCCTCTGATGACGCCAAGAGGAACTCTGAAGCCTCGAAGCTTCGGTTAGTAATTAAACCCACAAACTACAAGAAGTTCACTTTAGTGTTTTC
Organism: Nannoperca australis; assembly: GCA_036023655.1. Taxonomy (NCBI): domain Eukaryota; kingdom Metazoa; phylum Chordata; class Actinopteri; order Centrarchiformes; family Percichthyidae; genus Nannoperca; species Nannoperca australis. The sequence goes on along the minus strand of JAVQJD010015656.1, from coordinate 6,973 downwards.
TTGATTAGCAAAAATTATAAAAACAAAAAACCCCACAAAAAAGCGTTTTCCTTCCAGGCTATTTCACTTGATGAACTCGTGGATTAGTTGAAGCCTACAGGCTAAAAAAAGTTCATTATTTCACAAGAAGAAAGCATTTATCTCAAGAGGCGCTCGATGATATATTTCTCTATTAAACTTGTGCTTTGTCAAATTTCATAAATCATCTCACAGCCGCAGTGCTGGAGGCCTCGGGCCGCTCTGTCTGCAGGATGACAGCCACTGTTTGAACATAAAAGCTACAACGTGAGAGTACAAGACTCCTTTAATGACCTGACTCTGCACACAATGCTCCTCTCAGTGTTATTCAGGAGAACCAATTACAGTATTACTAATAAGTGAGCAGTTTGTTCTGGCAGAACCCGACTTTAACCACAGAGGAAATACACTTTCACTACGGTCGCTAGTGGCCTTCTTGTCTTTTAAAAATCGTCTTCAGCTCATAGTTTGATATCTGGTTTTAAAGCTCACGACAACTTACAATATCTTTGACTTTAACAATGAGTCAAGAAAGACAGAAGCCTCAACTTTCACATTTTTATTTTATTTTAACGACCTCCCGCTGCCATTTCAGATCAGTTTTCAGAGGGTTGAAGGGCCGATTTGTCATTTAACCTTTATTGGTAACCAGTGTTTTACCACAATATCAGAAAACACGTCCCTCCTGGTCCTTTAAGTTTTCCACCAGTGTTTCCTAATTCTAACAGCTGCTAAATGGTTTTGTCCCAGAATAAAATAAGCCGTTAATGTGTGAGTGACGGGTGATTCATTAGTCAGACCTGAGAGGACAGTACCTCCCTGACCTCTGAGTGGCATCAGGACAACTAGAGGAGAAACCTCGCCGCCCGTCAAGCTAAATCTGTCACAATGAAAACTTCTTCGTGTGAGTTTCAGCAGCCGCGTGGTGACCTTCTCTCTGCATTACCAACCACTGGATATAGAACAGCACACATATTTTACTATATGAGCCGGAGCTTTGGATGAACATTAACATTTAACAACTTGGCTCAATAACACAGCATCAGGCGGAGGTTTTTATTCTTCCTGTTAGCTTTGGATAACCAGCCTGTTGCCTAGCAACCGACCTTGTCGATTTGTTTGATTGCCCCCTGAGTATTTTTATTTTTTCTTCAAGTTTTACAGAATATAATTTGAAATACAGTTCATTTGCATTATTTATGTGGCTCTCTTGGCTTCCTGCCCTCACCCTCGGAGTACGAAGGTGAATATTATCTAACGGTAACTCGCTGCATCACGCACCGTCACACACTTTGCACAGCACAAGTTTTGTTTGGCATTAAGAGAACTTCTCTTCTACTATAAACATGCACTAATTAGCTGCTTGAAGCTAGCTAATTAGTGAAGGGACCCAACAGAGACTTCTAATGAGGAGAATTATATACAATTATCATAATGCTGAATACTGGAGTACTGGTTCTGCCTGGAGGTGGGACGACTGACTGTGTTCAGAAAGTGTACAAGTGTGAGTTCAGGAAAGAAACTGATCAACAGCTGTTAACCATCGTCCCTCTCTTGGTAACGGTGCTCATTTTCTCCACTTTAAACGAGAAAGACAACGAGTCATCTCATTACCGTGGCAGGTCCTGGTGTTGTGGTCGGCGTAGTACCCATGTCCACAGTCGGGTGTGCAGTATCCTTCCATGAGGTACGTTTGGTCACGACAAGCTCTGCAGCGTCCGACCCCGTCACACAGCACGCAGTCGGTCGAGCAAGCTGAGAGATGAAGATTAGTTCAGAGGTTAATCACTCTTAACGTGTTGGACGCAATATTTTAATATTTATTATTTTTATTCCTCACTTTTAAGCTAAAACAATATCCTGACCTTGCACAGGCCCTCTTTTGAAATCATGTCTGGAACTCCTTAAATAGGTACAAATATGAGATTTGAAAAAAGGCTGAAGTCTCTTACGTTTGCAGATGTGGGAGGAGGCGTCCAGGAAGTAGTTTCTGCCACATTCCTGCACACACTGACCCTGCAGCGTGGCGTAGGGAGGCTGGCACTGCTGGCACTGTCCAGGACCCCGACACTCCAGACAGTGATCATCACAGCCTGACACACACACACACACACACACACACACACACACAGCATTAAACTCAAGGACTGAACCAAAATGAATATGGATAGAAGTCTTGTATTATTATGGGTCTATTTTTATTCAATGGTAGTTCACAGAAGATTAAAGACATCTAAAGGACCTTGAGGTTCCTCACATGAATAATTTGACCTCAGCAGTTGGAAGACATTGAAGATTCATGGAAACACCATCAGAGCTTTCTGCAGTTTATTAACAGTTTTCATCAGAAAGAGAAAAAACTGCACAAAAGAAGGAGCAATGCTTCTTCAGCTTGTCTGCTTTTTGCTGGACTGACCGAGGCATTTGTCTCCATCCTGATAGGAGCCTGGGGAGCACCCCTGGGTGCACACTCCATCCTGCAGCACGTGTCCCTCCATGCACAGCAGGCAGTCTGTCCGCAGAGGGCCTTTACAGGCGTTACAGCTCCAGTCGCACTCTGGAAACAGCATTCAGGGCAGCGGAGGAGGTGGTGTGTGTGTGTGTGTGTGTGTGTAGGGACGTGAGAGGATTTTGAAGGCGAGAGCAAAAGGTGAGAGCAGAACAGAAGAGAGGGAGGGAGGGGCAGAAAAAGAGATTAATAAAGTGTTTTTCAGCAGGAGATTTATTTTAAACCCATCGTGTGTGTTTTTCTTTCTCTCTTATCACCTGCACATCTGTTGTGTGTGTGTGTGTGTGTGTGTGTGTTGTGCTCCACTAATGTGGCCAAGAGAGTTAAACATTAGGATACAGATTTTACAAAGAAGAGGTGACCACGGCTTTTAAACCAGGGGACAATTACATAATAGAGAATATACATGTCTAATGTAAAACCTCTAATTATAACTTATAATTATTATATAGTTACAGCCAGGCTAGCGGCTCTGAGGGACTGTAACGCTCATTTTAAAGAAAGATGGATAGAAGTTGAGGTCCAGGGTTTGTTTTTAATCTTCAGAAGTCATGAAGTGAATTAAAAACTTGGCCAGAGGGGACGTGCCTCAGAAAGTGCCTTTGATAATTTATATTAAAAGGCTTCACATGTTATGAGCCTGAAAGTGTGGAAGTGTTCATATTTTATGATATCATCACCAAATGTATTATCACTCGTCCTGTGGGGAACATGAACGTATGCACCAAATGTCACAGCGAGGAAAAGAAAAGTAAGATCCATATTTAGATCTCAAGTCCAACAAAGTTGTGTATTTACCCACTTAAACGAGGGCCACAAATAAGAATCTTGGGAAATAATAAAGTCAGTCCATCTATCTATCTATCTATCTATCTATCTATCTATCTATCTATCTATCTATCTATCTATCTATCTATCTATCTATCTATCTATCAATCTATCTGTCAGAGTGGGAGAGTAGAAACCAGACTACAGTGAAACATTAAACAGTAGAGGCTTCCACAGGGTCTTTGTGAGGATCCAAAGGGAGCCCGAAGGTAAATTAGGGGTTCCTCATTAGAAAAAGATCAATGATAAACCGAAACAAATGTAGGTTGTTGGTAGAAGTGAACTTTTCCCCTGTGGCTGCGATCTAAAAGCTCCCAGGGTTTCCTGAAAGCTGGTTTAGCTTCCAGCCAGCAGCTAGCAGCGCTGCTCTCTAAAGCTCCGGGTTGATCCCAGGTTCAGTGGATTACCCAGGTAGCGGCTGCAGCTCGCTGGGGGGATAAAATCAGCGTCACGGGCTGGCTGTCGGTGTGGTGAAATCAAACGGTGCATCTAGCCACCAGCAGTTAGCTTAGCTACTAATCCTGTGACAGACACAGGAAGTGGTGGATCCACCTCAGGGGCCGGTTCCTTTGGGCCCCTGAAACCTGGAAAAATCTCATTACATTGAACCGAATTGTTGATAAAGTGAAGTCGAGAGGTGACGGTGGTGGGAAGGGAGCTTTACACGAAATGTCTTTCTGTGAATGAAAGTGTATATCTGTGCTGAGCCAGCGTGACAACACAGTTTGGGCTGCTCACACCCGGAGCCTAAACTCCACCCAGTCGTTGTTCTTTGAGACGAGCACAAAGGAGAATATTTTACTATATTACACATCTTATTTGTGAGTTGGCAGATCCAGTCTGACAGGATGGGGTCCAGGCTATTTAGTGGCTAATTAACTATATGAACAGAGGTATTGCATGCAGAATGAAAAGAGGACTGGGTGCGGATCCTCTGAGGCTCACTGGTCTGCACATTGGAAGGTGTAAATCTGAGGTAAAACGCACACACAGTGATTAGGATTTGCATATCTGCTCCCTCTGTTTATGACTTGATCAATGGAAGCAATAAACTCTGTGTAGCACACTGCTCTACATGCAGCACTGACGGAGAGTCATTTATGGGTATCATAAAGGGCACACTGCATTATTAATCCAGTGTTTCCCCCTCTCCCTCCCTGCAGCACTGCAGTGTGTGTGTCGGGTTGTCATGGCGACGGCGGCGTACCTCTGCAGGCGCGGGTCGTGGTGTTGAGGTAGTACTGATGGGCGCAGCTGTCGTACTGGCACTCCCCAAACAGCAGCACCTTGGCCGGGTCGCGGCAGGACGTGCAAACGCCGGGCGCGTCGCACGTCAGGCACTGGCTGTCGCACGCTGCCGAAAACAAAAAGGTCAACGTGGAGGTGTGGTTAGACACGAGGGCAGGGGGACGGGGGGGGTGTGACGACACCAGCTGAATGTAAAATCTAAATAACAACCTTGTTTTATCATGTTTCACATTTGAGAAGTTACTCAACACCTGTTGATCCTGCAGCTCTTCAGGTTCACTATCACATCCTGGATGGTGCACGTGTTTTGCAGACGTCCTTTTATGTTGTGTTATGTTTTTCAGGTGATTGTTGGGGCACCTGATGCAAGACTTCTGTGTGAACTTAGGATTTAGATTTGTTTAAACCTTATCAGGATATTAAAAAAAAAACTTCAAGTCTTATTTTGTGTGCAGATCCAGGAATATCTTTAAGGATTTAGTGCATAAACGGTAATTAGCAGATTTTTCTTATCAACTAACTGCACTTACTTGAGTGAAAAGCCTCATGTTTATCTGTGATTAAGATTCTGAGGATTAAGCAGCCTTGGCAGAGGTATGCACTTTCTCTTTCTGCTGAAAACGTTGACTCAAATGAATTTGAATACCAAGTAGCAGCAGTCAGCTGGAATAATGCCTGACAATCTCAATCACACAGAACAAACAGAGAGAGTGCAGAGAAAGGTTTGCAGGCATGTCAGTCACGAACACTGCAAATGTATAAAAAGCTGCTACTGGAAAAGGACATTAGTAAAGACGAACACATTATTATGTTCAAGATAAACATTACTATCAAGCTGAATCAAGATCTAAGATCCTGGTATTTACTACAGAGCCATTGTGCTGTCTTGTGTTTCTATTATTTTGTCCACCCCTGCGAGTCATCAAGGATCCCCTGCAGCACCATGTTGTCTCAGATGTAATCTTAGTTGCATGTGGTGAACACCTCTGGTTATCTGACAGGTAGAGATGCAGCGGCGGCGCCACGCTTACCCTCGCACATCCTGCGACCGTTGTCATAGTAACCGAGGGGACACGTGGGAGCGCAGAGACCCGAGGGCAGCAGGACGCTGTTGGCGTGGCAGGAAGTGCAGGAAAGAGGCCCCGCCCCGCTGCACGCATCACATGAAGGATGGCATCCTGGTAAAAAGAAAAGAAAATATACATAGTTCATTAACATAAGATGAAACTTTATTGTTACACTCACACACACACACACACACACACACACACACACACACACACACACACACACACATACATACACACAGCACCAGGAGGAGGGAGGTGTCATGCTAAACACCTATTGGTTGGGACTATAATGATGCCTAAAAATAAATGTTTACATGCATGTTTACTTGTTTGCTTTTGGGTGTTTATGTATCTCCTGCTGTGTGTGTGTGTGTGTGTGTTTAGGGCTCAGCTACATGAGGTTTCCAGCGTGGAGGCAGAGGCTACTGCTCAACCACCAGGGAGATTCAGACGCTGAGGCTAAGGATGATGATGAGGAGGATGGATGATTACAGTGATAATGAAGAGGAGAAACGTGAGGAGGGTGATGAAGATGAGGGGGATGAAGATGAGGATGATGAAGAGGATGATGACGAGAAGGATAATCCTGCTAAGTAAATTGATGAGAACGAGGCTGATGGTCATAATAATAATAATAATAATAATAATAATAATGACTACAAGGATCTTAATGGGGGTGATGATTGATTTTCCCAGCATGCAGCCTGTTGTAGCCCTGGATCACTATAATCTCGACACAGTTTACAGCTTCACAACAAGAGCACTGAGCTTTCTCACGTACTTCAGAGAGAGACGTGTTTGTAAAAGCTGAATTGTTTCTTTAAACTGTGACTTTGAATTCAATATTTTTCTAATTTCTCGCCGCCGGGTCAGCGAAGGACGAGAGGGTCGAGACAGAAATGACCCCAATTTTAAAGATGTTTGACTGATGAATAAAACATAAAAGCTTGTTAAACATTCAGGGCAGCTCCTGTCTACCCTGCGTCCCCGTCATGTACTGTGTGTAAAAGCAGGTCCTTACTGATGCAGGCCCCGTGCCGGGCGTAGTGGCCCCGGGGACAGTGGGAGACGCAGTGATCGCCCAGCAGCCAGCTCCTCGCCGCTTTACACCAGAGACACACGCTGCCGACGCCCGTCTGGAGGTCCGCCGTGCACCGCTGACAGTCTGCACTGCACTCTGCAGGGAGGACACACACGTCATCACGCTGCACACACACACACACACACACACCATCACGCTGCACACACACACACACACGACATCACGCTGCACACACACACACACACCAGCACCCAGCAC